>JANAVB010030658.1:0-22776 GCA_029216955.1 Iris pallida | reverse complement strand
TCGCGCCCTTCCATCGCGCATGTCCCGCTCCTTCTCAGCCGCATGAACTTCTGATCCCGAGCCGCATAAGACCGATCTCTTGCCGCATGAGCCCAATTACCCCTGGCCGCATGAACTCATTTTCTGTCGCCGCATGGCTCCTTCCATAGTCTTGTCCTCTTTTATTATTATTATTTTATTATTATTAAAATGTCATATTAACGCTTATGCCATGTGAGTTCTAATATGTTCCATGAACACGATAGGGCCCGCCGTGTGTGCAACTTTTGACAAGTAAACCTGACATGACATATCATGATATGCTGTTACGACAACTAGCCTGACATGACAAATATGAATGACCTGGACACCGTGGGCGATTGTGTTTGTACAAATAAACCAATATTGTCTTGCATTATGTCTAGGATGGGGATCCCTGAGTACCACGGTCAGGGATACCTACTGAAATTGACTAAGGCCGATAAACTAGAATAATTCAGTAGTCATAAAGAGATTTCCCAGCTACAGGCAATCCCGTTATCTGGGCGCACTAGCGGAATTATAGCCTACCAACGAGTAGGGCACATTTTCAGCACACAGTCACGTGTTGCATCTTTCATAAATAAGATACTCGACCCGGATAACCTGGATGGTCTGTAGGGCTTGTGGCTGTGGAATAATCTCACTGCATCTTGCTAGTAACTAGGCCTGTGATAACCCTAGTTAGTTAAAATATCAAGCCGTACTCTCTGCTTGGCCGTGATTGATTGGATAGAATTTAGTCCAGCTTTGATCCTGTACAAGATTATGACATGACATGATTGCTTATGCTTGCCTTAACAATAATGATCAGGGGACCAGTTCTGTTCAGGCAAAGGGTTACAACCCCGATCCTTGTTTGGTTTAAGGGTTATAACCTGGCCCCCGGAGCAGTTCTATGTTCTCTCTTCGTTTATTGTCTTATTACACCCCATGACATGCTCGACATGTTTTACCATACTTTAATATCATGAATAATTATACTGGCCTTAACAATAATGATCAAGGGTCAAGTTCTGTTCAGACGAAGGGTTACAACCCCGGTCCTTGTTTGGTTTAAGGGTTGTAACCTGGCTCCCGGAGTAGTTCTGTGTCCTCTTTTCGTTTGTTGTCTATTTACCTTATCAATAGTATTTGAGACGGGTATCTATTCAGGTGAATGGCTGTAACCCCGGTCCATATTTGGTTTAAGGGTTGCAACCTGGCTACTTGAATGGCTTCCTTGTACTCAATTTATTATTGTTGTACCTACAGTTTTCTTACATATGATTATCTTTAATGTTCTTTTATTATATGCTGGTTTTTAGTTCCTAAGTGAAGCCTCCTGTGTGGCACTTGCTCTTTCTGGGGTCTGATCCAGCTGGTTTTGTATGGCCAGATATCGGAGCAGCTCCAGAGGATCTACCGACCTTCCAGCCAGATGGTGACCACCAGGCGTAACCCTCCCTTCTTCGATGAGGATCAAGCCCAGCATTCGGGAGTAGCCTCCAGAGTTATGCCTACTGGAGGGGAGCCACCAGTTCAGCCCGTCCAGCCTGCAGATCCTGATAATGGCACTTTGGTGGGTCTCATCAGGTCATTATTAGCTTCCCAGGATCGTCGAGGAGATGCCTTGCACCGGGTGGTGGCGGATGCTTTGACCAGAGGAGGTCATCAGGGCAACAGCGCGGCCAACAGCTTCAAGCGCTTGAACCCTCCCTTCTTCGATGGCAGTGAAGATGCTATCGCTGTTGACGCTTGGCTTCAGGACAGGTGATTCTAGAAGCAGCCAGGACTCCAGAAAACGAGAAAGTAGCCGTGGTGCGCCTGCAGTTATTGGATCTTGCCCGCAGCTGGTGGGCGTCGTAGGCTGTTGGATTAGTGGCTCCTATTGCTTGGACAGTATTTAGAGATAGATTCCAGAGCAAGTATTTTGATGCTGTAGCTCGGTCCGATCTACAGATGAGGTTCACCAATCTGAAGCAGATGGGCAGGACGGTCGACGGATATGCGGCCGAGTTTTCGAGACTTAGTCGGTTTGCTCCCACCTTGGTAGCAACCGAGTTCGATAGAGCCCAGCGGTTTCAGCAGGGACTTCAACTGGAGATTTTGCTGGCCGTGGAGCAGTTTGAGCATCAGACTTTTGATGCGGTATTGAGAGCAGCTAGGAGGCATGAATATACCTCCCAGAGGATCGTGGATAGGACTGGGGGTCGGAAGCGATCCCATGGTCAGATGAACCAGTCTTCAGCACCAGCCCCGGCAGCCAGGGGGAGCTCCGAGGCGTGCGGCCTCAGTGACGTCGGTTCAACAATTAACCCCGACGTACCCTCAGCAGCAGAAGCAGAAGCAGAAGCAGTCTTCCGCAGTGGGATGTTCACACTGCGGGAAGCCAGGGCATGTGGTATCAGAGTGTCGCAAAGTACAGGGTTTGTGCTTGGTTTGTGGTGCCCCAGACCACTGGGTTGGGAACTGCCCGAATAGGGGGAGTTCATCTTCATCAGCCTTCTCTAGTCCTTCGGTGAGAGGACCAGCACCAGTCCAGCAGCAGCAGTAGTACCCGTTCCAGAGGCCATTGCTGACGCAGGCCCAAGTATTCAGCAGTAGAGACCGCAGCAGTATGCCCAAGCCCAAGCCCTGATCCAGAGCAGACAGAGAAGTTTTCAGCAGAGGGGACCCGCACCCAGAAGACATGGTCAAGTGCTGGCTTTGACCTTGGGAGAAGAAGGATTAACACCAGGTGAGGTGGTGGCAGGTACTATTCTCGTCAACACCTTTCCAGCTTCCGTATTATTTGATTCTGGTACCTCGCATTCATTTATGTCTGCACGATTCGCGACACGGATAGGACTGGAGCCCGAGTCATTATTAGTAAGGCTCAATATACTTACTGGTAATGGACTTGTGGGAGTAGATAGAGTGTTTTTCTCGTGTCGGATCGTAGTTAGCGGTAAAGAATTCCCCGTTAGATTGATAGAGTTCCCGATGGCCGATTATGATGTGGTCTTAGGGATGGATTGGTTGAGGGACCAGTATGCTAGGATAGACTGCCATATTGGCAGGGTTATTTTTAGCATTCCAGGCGAGCTAGAGTTTTCCTTTTCCCGAGGCGAAGTTGAACCTTCTACTCCAGTGTTGTGGATGGCAGTAGCAGCAGTGCAGTTACCCCGGATAGTTGAAGAGTTTTTAGATGTTTTTCCAAAAGAGCTTCCAGGAATGCCGCCAGAGCGAGAGATCGAGTTCACCATTGACTTGATTCCCGGATCAGCCCCAGTATCAGAGAGCGTCTACAGGATGGCGCCGTCAGAGCTAGAGGTATTGTACAAGATGATTGAAGAACTCAGAACCAAGGGATTCATTCGTGCTAGTGGATCACCTTGGGGAGCCCCGATGCTTCTTGTGAAAAAGAAGGATGGTACGTCCAGATTATGTGTAGATTATCGTACCTTGAACTCAGTGACAATCAAGAACAGATACCCTCTCCTGAGGATAGATGACTTGTTTGATCAACTCAAAGGGGCAGCAGTATTCTCGAAGATTGACTTACGGTTAGGATATCATCAGATCAGAGTCAGAGAGCAGGATATCCCGAAGACAGCTTTTAGATCCCAGTATGGGCATTGGGAGTTTCTTGTTATGCCATTTGGAGCAACCAATGTGCCGGCTGTATTCATGGACCTCATGAATCGTATCTTCATGCCTTATTTGGATCAGTTCGTGATTGTGTTCATAGACGATATCCTGGTCTACGGCAAGAGTGAGGCGGAGCATGAGCAACATCTCCGTGTAGTTCTTCAGACTCTCAGGGAGCACCAGTTGTATGCCAAGTTTAGTAAATACGAGTTCTGGCTCGATCGCATTTCATACTTGGGTCATATCATCACCAGAGGAGGAGTAGAAGTGGATCCCCAGAAGATCATGGCCATTGAGACGTGGCCAGTACCTAGCACAGTGGCAGAAGTTCGTAGCTTCCTTGGATTAGCCGGCTACTACCGGAGATTTGTTTCGGACTTTGCTCGGATTTCAGCGCCATTGACGCAGTTGACCCGCAAGGATGTGCAGTTTGCTTGGACAGCAGAATATCAGGAATCTTTTGAAAAGTTGAAGCGAGGCTTGATGACAACACCCATTCTCACGTTTTCAGATGGAACCGGGGGATTCTCAGTATATTGTGATGCATCAGGCAGAGGTTTAGGATGTGTTCTGATGCAGCATGGGAAGCTAATAGCTTATGCGTCACGATAACTTCGTGATCATGAGAGGAATTACCCAACCCATGACTTGGAGCTGGCAGCCGTAGTGTTTGCACTTAAGTTGTGGAGGCACTACTTGTACGGAGATAGGGTGGAGATTTTCACCGACCACAAGAGCCTGAAGTATGTTTTCACCCAGAAGGATCTTAACATGCGTTAGAGAAAATGGCTGGAGCTACTTGTGGATTATAACGTCAACCTGCAGTATCGCCCTGGGAAGGCCAATGTAGTTGCAGATGCATTGAGCAGGAGAGCCGGAGTTTATTTCCTTACGATGCAGCCAGAGTTATTATCAGATCTTCAAAAGATGGGTATAGAAGTTGTCCTTCCTACCAGTGCAACATTGATGGCCAGTATGCAAGTCCAGTCCATTATAGTCGAGAGGATCCGGATGGCGCAGTCAGCAGATTCCAAGCTTCAGCGACTCAGAGCAGAGTGTGAGGCAGGGTGAAGGCCAGAGTTATGTATCCATGAGGATGGTACACTTAACATGGTAAGCGTCTTTGTGTACCCAGTGGAGATATCAGGCAGGAGGTCATGGCGAAAGCTCACAGTTCTCAGTATTCGATTCATCCCGGTGGTACGAAGATGTACCGTGATATCCAGCAACACTTTTGGTGGAATGGCATGAAGAGGGAGTGTAACGCCCCAGTCCCAAAATATGTAGGACTAGGAATGTAGACATGCCAGCTGTATTCATACGAAGTATACTCCAATATATGGAAACCTCATATGAATACTTAAGCTATAAAATACAGTAGAACCATAACTAATCTCATCCACACAAAATAAATGATAGAAGATATCATATAATGATAATAAATTGTCCAACAAAATAAAAGAAATATATGATACACAAAAGAATAAATTGGGCGAGCCAAGTGAAGACGATCCAAGCGCAATCATCATCGAAGAAATGGAGATGGTCACGGCTAGAGTTAGAGCATCTGCGAAACACAAGAGCACACACCTGTCGAGATAACCAGGTCCTCAGAGGGATGTAACAAGACACATAATATCATGCCATATAAACTGAATAAATATTGCTCAAATAAATAAGTCAATTGAATTATAACATGGTCCAATACACACCTATTGAACTAGCTAACCATCCCCACAACCAAACAAGGACAGGAGATGGTAAACTAATTCACGGTGACGTATCTTTCCATGCTAAGAATCCAATATGGTATCCGGACCCCAACAAGGTTCAATACCTTCTCATCGAAGTAGTAAGTCACACCTACAACCAAACAAGGACAAGATGTGACGAATTAATCCGCAACAAGTTATTGTTCCAAGCCACGGTCAGATACAAGTACTCAAACCAAAAGTACTCGTACCTAACGGATAAAGGTGCCTAACCGTTCTAAGTGAATGTAGTTAAGAACAATCCTTCCTACGCATGGGCCCTGGCTAAATAGGATCGGCATGGTCCCCCGTGGGGCACCAGAGGCCCCATCAATAAGAGCATGAGTAAGGGCACGAGACGTGGGTACGTCCAGCCTACGCCGCAGTGTCAGCGGTAGAATGCTGTCCTAGGTCACAACATCTAACAATATAAATTCTAAGCAGTTTATACTCCCCGAATGGGGGTGACATAGCAGAATGTAAACTCAATCACAACTAAGGAAGAAGAAGCACGATATGATATAGAACTCAAAGAAATACAGATGATCAGAAAGTCTAAGATAACATCTCAGCAATATCCAGAAATACATGGTCTCAGCTACTGAATATGAAAAAATATATACAACCCAGATCTCAAGACAGAAAATAAAGTCTAACTACTAGTCTCAAGACAACATAAGTAAGATAAGCCTAACTAAGCTAGTCTAGGCAATGGGGGTAATGTCCTCAGCTAGAGCTGGGTCCTCCTGAGAGTCCAACTCACAAGTGTCGTCTAGGGCTGCCCCGTAGAAGGTATCCACACAGGCCTCCTCCTCGTCCTCTGTAATATTTTCAACAGGTCCAGTCAGGACATGAGCGAGCACAATACATCTCAACAGTTCATAGCAGGTTAGAAAATATAATCATGCAGTAAAGTAAGATACAGGTACTGAAAGAAATGCAGTATGTAAACAGAGAGAGAACAGTAATAGAAATATCTACTATAATAGAGAACTAACAGTGGCTAGTGAGTCAGAGTACAATATAAACATGTAAATGGCATAGGATGATTCTGATGAGACACTACGGAATGATTCTGATGAGATACTACTTGGGTATTATTCACATGTCCACTTCTACTCCCCCGTACCCCCAATCAATACACAAGGATCCAGCCAGGTTATGTTATGATTCCATGCAATGGCCCCCGAAGGGTGGTACATGGTAGTCCCATAAATAGGGATTCTAGGAAGCCCAATAAATGGAAAGATTCATGGAAGACTATGTGATCATGAGAGTACATGTCACAAGTGATTCAATGAACCAATGAAGCATAGTGATACACCATGTAAGTGAAACGCACAGAACATGAAGTACCCGATGCTCCCTGAGGATAACATCTCAAGAAGGGATCCATATAGTACCAATCCGTGTGACCAACGTGACAGTATCAAGTAAAGTAATTTAAAGCAGGAAAATAATTCTAAGCAGGATATGAAATGATCAGAGAATGTACTCGCCTGGTATCTGAGTGTTCGGATGAAATGTACTATCCGAGGAGAGGTGTTTTGCTCCTAATCAGAACAGCACAAGTCACAACAAGTCTAAAATGATAACATGATGCAATTCAATACATTCTATATGAATCTAGGTCAATCTAGGCAAAAGTCAACTCTTGGTCAACTCTGGTCAACCAAGAAGTCAAACCTAGGTCAACTATGGTCAAACTAGGTCCAACAAGTCTAAACTAGGTCAAACAAGTCATTCTAGGTCTAACTAGTCCATACTAGTCTAAACAAGGCTAAACTAGCCTATGCTAGTATACCAAGTCCATACAACCTATACAACGCAAGTCAAAACCAACATCACACAACCTAATTTGCATCTAGGCCTACACCTAGAAATCACATAGTAAATATATATATATATATATACATATGGCTACCTATAGGTATACCACACATTCATATACATATATAATGGTATACCCTACATATATGTATCCACATATATACATAATACATTATATACATTATTAGATATACATACATATACATATATAGATATTCATATATAATATATACATACATGTGTATATAGAGAGATGGAAGGCATGTGTGTGTGTGTAGAGAGGCAATGTGTGTACATATATAGGCTAGGGTGTGTGTGAGTGTTTGCATATATAAACCTGTGTGTGTGTGTGAGTGTGGCTATTAATCTCAGTGTTAGAGTGCACAGGAACAGTGAATGTAACAGTGAAGGGTTACACATGAACACAGTGAATGGAAGTAAAATAGTGTGTGTGAGTAGTGATAGGTGTACAGAGAAATGTGTGACTGTGAGTAACAAAGAAGAGAAAGGAAGGAATCAATACATTCCTGTCAGTTCAGCTTGGGCAGTTAAAAGAAAAGAAAAGGAATCAATACATTAACCATTCGAGTAGTTTTCAGAAAATACATTCAAGTCCCCACCATGAATCCAATTCAAAACCAAAACACCTCAAAATCGACCCCTAGTTAGATTACAAGTAGGAGAACTACTTTAGGGTTTTAAACCAATATTTAATCAGCATTTAAATGGGTAAAATTGACTGCCAAGTTCAAATATGAAAACTGGAACAAAACTGGAATGTTCATGAATCAGAAATTGGGTAAATGATAATTGACACATAAAAACAAACCAAAATACGAAATTATAGGTTGGTAATGATGATATAGGGTGTGTACATGTCGTCTAGTGTCAAAGTTTACACCACGACACGATACGACATGTCCAAGAGCAATTAAACCAAAACCCAACACACAGGACACTGCACAGCAGTGCACTGCCTCATGCGTGTGTGCACCTAGGTCTAGGACACGACACAAGTGTCCAAGGGTCTCGTGGTCGTGTCAGTAGCTAGGTGGGGTGTCAGGGTAGGTGTCTAAGTGCCCGAGTCGTGTCCACGAAGTGTCCAGCTCCGTGTCCAAGCCCGTATCAGTGACCCAATGTGCGCGTGTGTGTGTGTGTGTGTAAAACCAATGCAATGATGATTTCTCCCTCGACACGCCACGTGGTCATCTAAAACTTGACACATGGCATGTCAGTCACTGCCCCAAGGCATGTGTCAAGTTTCACGTGTCCTCGTGTCTCAACTAGAGAGCAATCTGCCCCGAGCAGCAGGACAGTGCAGTCCGTGCGCGCGCGGGCGTGTCCAAGTGTCCAATCTGACACGAAATGACACCAAATCACCCCCAGACAATCAGGAACATGCAAGCCACATTAAAATATGATTTCCTATTCAAAAACTTTTCTAAAACCAAATCGAAATGCCCATTGGGGCATTTCATCAAACACTATCATACTAGGACTGATACGTGTCCAGTTAGGACACGAAAAGGACACGAAATCCTACAGAAATCTAGGGTTAGCTAGGGGACCCTTAGATCTAGGTCATTATGCAATAAAAACAGCATCTAACAAGGAGTTTTAGTGATTTACCTAATGGTGTCACAAGTCCTCAAAAAGCTTTAAAGAAGGGTGTCTCCTTGCTCCCCAAACTCCACCAAATTGCTATGAAACTGAGAAATAAATATACCAACAGCAAGAAAACTTAATTTAGAACCTATTGCAATTTGTTTGAGGAAAAAATGAGTTAATTTGGATTTTCTAGGAATTTATGAAGATGGAGACTCACCTCTTTCTAAAACTTGTTCTTTCCTAAAGAGGCTTAACCTAATGGAGGAGATTATTTATAGGGTGGGAATCCCTAGGCTAGGTGTCCGGCCACATGGATTAGGGATAGGGTTTGGCTCATGGCTAATGGGTTGGCTTAGTCAAAACAATGGTTCAAAATCACAAGTCATGACTTGTGTCTAAAAGCCTTATATTTTAATCTTGAGTTTAATGACTAAACCATAGGTTAACTCTAGTCTAACTAGGGTTGCATGACCTAACCAAGTCCATACCCAACTAGGGTTAGCTTCTAGGTTAGCCTACCAAGTCAAAGCTAGTCAAAGTCAACCTAGTCAACCTTCATTCAAACAAATCCAAAATAAATCCTAAAAATTCCCATAAATTCAAATAAATTCTAATAAATTCAAATAACCCCCAAAATGACAAAAATACCCTCAAACTAGAAATATGGTAGTGACACGAGGCGGTAACGGCGATGCGCATCAATGGTGGTGGTGTCAGGGAGGTGGTGTCGGGCTGGTTGTGGTGTTTGGTCGAGGCCGATATGGTAGGGTGGATGATGATGTTGCTGGCTGGCGATGGTGTCCAGAAGGGGATGGTGACGGTGACTGGGACGGTGGCAGCGGCTTTCGAGCAGCAGGCAGGGACAGGATTAGATTTTAGGTTGGATCGGGAGTGTCTGACACAACAGAGGAGGGGCTGGGAGAAGTGTCCTACGAGACACGGAATGGGTTAGCGTCCGGGGTTGTCGGACGCGGGGAATTTATATACTTGTATAAGGGATAATTAGTGGATGGGGGTAGGGGACACGAACACGATGCACAAACTTGGGTTGTGGAAAATTTGTGAAAGAATTTGTGGATGATAAAAGTTTATGGAGGAGTACGTGCCTATTTATAGGATGTGGGAATTCCCATTAAGATAAGGACTAGAATTAGTTTAAACCCAAAAATAGATAATTCGTAATTTAATTTAAATCAATTGAAATCGATCCAATAAAAAATAATCCAAATCCAAATTCCAATTTAAATCTAGATAATCTAACTCAAATTAAAAATTCTATCTTTAAATTTAAACTATTTAAATTAAATCCCAAAAATCTAATCAAAGATTTAATTTTTCACAATAATTACAAAATATATTTTCCAAAAATACTAATAATAATAATTTCGAAAATTCATTATTATTTAAAAATAAACTAATAGATAATTACGAATTATATATGTATGACCAAATAATATTTACATAAATATACTTTTCTAATATACCATTTTATAGGAAAAATTATTTATTATTATAACTGTATAAATGAAAGGCTTTATAAATAAAATAACAAACTTGGGAATTTTGGAACGCTAACAAAAAAAAATTATTATGTATATTATTTTGAAACCATAAAAAAATAGAACAAAATATTTTTCAAAAATATGTACGTCGCACATATTCGCACTCGTCGAACAAATTCGAAAAATGAACTTCCACGCACGACGTACAATGCGACTACGCGACGTATAATACAAAATTTTAAATCAGTACCAAATTTAATAATAACAAAAAAATAGTAGAAATTTAGGAGTTTTACATCCTACCCAACTTAAAAGAATTTCGTCCTCGAAATTAAGAATTCGTAGGGGTGAGAAGGCACAACGGTAGATAGAAGGGTTCCTTAAAGGAGTTTATATGGTCGTAGTCTAGGTTGAGGATATGATTAAGAGACGATTGTAATCACTCTTAAATCCAAGTGATTATCAAGTCAAGATTGTAGATTTAGGGTCGAGGGAAAGGTCGAGTAGTTCAAGACAAAGATATAGTTAAATTGGGTGGTAATGGTGATAGGACAGTTAGAGGAAGTTCTAGTATAACACCTTCGTCCTTCTAAAAATAGGTGAGGGCGAAAGCGATATAGAGTTCGAAGGAGGCGTTATCGAATACGAATATGTGGTTCAAAGGCGACATAATAATTCAAAATGAGTTACCAAGGCAGTCGCGGATGGGACTCTAGAGGACAAGTTTAGCTATGTCTCCATCCACGTAGAACGATAGATAAAAGCGAACCAAAGTGTACTAGGTTGATCAGACCGTCATGCACCGATTCTGAGTAGACAATACGTTAGTGGATGCATCCAATAACATACGTCATAAACAAGCTTGATAAGGAATTTAGCTTGCAAAAACTAGGCTACATTAGCATCATTAGTCTAGATAGTAAAAATAAAGGCACGATGGTAGATGAAATAAGAACAGATATGAATAGGCTAAGAGTCATAAGAATCTAAGTCTTGTTTATTCCTATACAATCATTCTACGATTTTATTGACCAAGGCTTGGTTGACCAAATGGGTTAAATTCCTCTAGTCTCTATGGTCTAGATAATACTATTAGTATTCCCTTAATGGTCAAGGGGATGTCAGGTCGTGGGGTATTCTACCCAACTTAAAGAATTAAGCTAAGGGTGTTTGGGACATCTAACTAGTAGGGTCAATCTCTAGCAAGCACGAAGGGAAGATAAGAATAATGATAGGAAAAAATCAAGCAAGATGCAATCGATGAGTCGGTCGAATATGTAATCGAGGAAAAAGGTCAAGTATGTGGATGAGATCCTAGACTTTTAATCCTATTCGCAGGCTTGTTTGGTACGGTAAAGTAACCAAACAATTATCTTGACCTGTATGGGCCACCACAAAAATATGTAACGCCCCAGTCCCAAAATATGTAGGACTAGAAACGTAGACATGCCAGCTGTATTCATACGAAGTATACTCCATTATATGGAAATCTCATATGAATACATAAGCTGTAAAATGCAGTAGAACCATAACTAATCTCATCCACACAAAATAAATGAAAGAATATATCATATAATGATAATGAATTGTCTTGATACAATATGTTGGGCGGAGACAAATCCACTACCAACAAAATAAAAGAAATATATGATACACAAAAGAATGAATTGGGCGAGCGAAGCGAAGACGATCCAAGCGCAATCA
Organism: Iris pallida; assembly: GCA_029216955.1. Classification (NCBI taxonomy): domain Eukaryota; kingdom Viridiplantae; phylum Streptophyta; class Magnoliopsida; order Asparagales; family Iridaceae; genus Iris; species Iris pallida. Next base: position 10,751 of record JANAVB010030658.1, on the reverse strand, counting down.
TCATCGAAGAAATGGAGATGGTCACAGCTAGAGTTAAAGCACCTGCGAAACACAAGAGCACACACCTGGCGAGATAACCAGGTCCTCAGAGGGACGTAACAAGACACATAATATCATGCCATATAAACTGAATAAATATTGCTTAAATAAATAAGTCAATTGAATTATAACATGGTCCAATACACACCTATTGAACTAGCTTACCATCCCCCCAACCAAACAAGGACATGAGATGGTAAACTAATTCATGGTGACATATCTTTCTATGCTAAGAATCCAATGTGGTATCCGGACCCCAACAAGGTTCAATACCTTCTCATCGAAGTAGTATGTCACACCTACAACCAAACAAGGACAAGATGTGACGAACTAATCTGCGACAAGTTATTGTTCCAAGCCACGGTCAGACACAAGTACTCAAACCAAAAGTACTCGTACCTAACGGATAAAGGTGCCTAACCGTTCTAAGTAAATGTAGTTAAGAACAATCTTTCCTATGCATAGGCCGTGGCTAAATAGGATCGGCATAGTCCCCCCTTGGGGCACCAGAGGCCCCATCAATAAGAGTATGACGTTCCGCAGAACGTCAGTGGCCGTCAGTAATCATGGGTCATCAACCCTGTATCTCCAGCGGAGCTTCCGGGTCACAAGAAAAAGTGCATCGAAGCCCATACGCTAAGGAATTGTCCTCCCCGCCCAATGCCTACTATGTTGTATCCACAACAAAAAACTTCTATAACCGCTAAGTCAAACTAGCATGCAACTTCTATTAGCGGTTATTCCTATTGCACGGCTTGTACGTACTGGTGGCCAGCCAATCACGCACGTCCGTGTTCTACATGCGACACACAACTTCGTGATATAATGTGTCAAGGCCATGAATGCAACACACAAAGGTGGTCCCTTAAATCTAGATTTAATGTATAAGAAAATAATACATAGCAGGAAATATAAATGAACAGTAAGTTCTAACAGGTTATGCCATGTATCACAGTTTATTTTGTATAAAAAAAATAATAAATAATGCATAAATATGAGCTAAAATAAATAAACAGCAAATGACAAGATGTCTTGCCTGATAGGACGCCTGGTGTGCTGCGATGATCAAGGTGGCATGAACTGTGACCTCGGTATAACAACTATGCAAGGTGACCTTGGATGGTGGCACGGACAGTTTTATCGGGTCCAGGACGGTTGAATTAGTTAGGTTCGACATAAGTAGTATAGAATTGGCGATCGAATAGGGAAGAGGGGGTTGAGTCACGGTCGGAAGAATAAAGAAAAATTTGACGAATAATAATTATATGATTTTAGAAAACTAATTTATAATACATGAAATATAATTTATTAGTCAAAATACGCTTTCAAATAAATATCCGAAAAATCAAAAGTCGTTTTAAGGCAGAACTGTAAGTTTTGTCAAATAATATTTTAGGCTAAAACCTATATCTTGTAATTCCAAAAATATCGTAAGCGAAACAGAATAATATTAGAAAATTATTTACGGCTAAGAGCCATATTTTGAGATTACGTTAAGTATAAACTATGTGCTTGCTACAAAATACCTTCTAGAAAAATAGTCATTTATTTAATAAATGATATAAATAATGCTAATGATAATTACAAAATATTAATACTAAAGTTTAATGAAAAATTTCTTATTAGTTTATCTACAGATACAAATTCTAACTGTAATAATAATAATAATAATAATAATAATAATAATAATAATAATAATAATAATAATAATAGACAATAATTTCTAAGCAATAGCTAATACCAGGAAAAATAGGAATTTCAAACAAACAAACAAATAAATAAAATAAAACAAAAAACAAAACACCAAAAAAAACAAATAACAACAAACAAAAAACAACAAAAAAAAAACAAAAAAAATAAAAAGAAGGAATAAGTGCAGCAGCACTGATGCTCTGTCGCTAAAGAAATAAAAGGAAAATAAAAAGAAAGGGAAAAGGAGGGAGGAAGAGAAGTGCGATCGGGAGAGGAAAAGAAGTCGGAGGGGGTCGGCGCAAGGGGGCCAAGGCGAGGGCGGTGAGGAAACGTGAGGCACGGAGGAGTGAAAGGATCGGAGTGGAGCTTAGGCGACATGCTCGCCGACGCGGAGAGACGCGTACAGTGGCTGGGTGCGGCTGGACGTGGCGGCCGGAGAGGGAAAGCTGTGCCGGTGGCCGGAGCACCGTCGGGACATGTGGGGTCTGATGGCGCTGGACCTGTCAAGCGGTTGCGACACAGATGGTGGCGGACTCACGTGGGCGGCATGGGCTGGTGGAGGACGATGCACGATCTACGACGGGGGTAGCCGGTCGACGAGGTAAGGGCGTTTCCTAAATTTAGGGCTTTTGCTTCTTGTGTGGTTGTGTTGGGTTTACGGGTTGCCGGGAGTGCGGCGGATGACAGAGGTGATGGGCGTGAGGGGTACTGTTTATGGAGGTGGTGGTGTGGTGATGGCAGGGGTCGGTGTTGGTGGAGGCATCATTGGTCGGGTTCACCTGACCGATGGTGACGGGGTGTGTGTTGGTGATGGCTGTCGTTGCGGCTGGGCATGTAGAGAGTGATGACAGGGAGGCTTGCAGGGATGGTCGAGGCGGTAACAACGATGTGCATCAATGGTAGTGGTGTCAGGGAGGTGGTGTCGGGCTGGTTGTGGTGTTTGGTCGAGGCCGATATGGTAGGGTGGATGATGATGTTGCTGGCTGGCGATGGTGTCCAGAAGGGGATGGTGACGGTGACTGGGACAGTGGCAGCGGGTTTCGAGCAGCAGGCAGGGACAGGGTTAGATTTTAGGTTGGGTCGGGAGTGTCATACACAACAGAGGAGGGGCTGGGAGAAGTGTCCTGCGAGACACGGGATGGGTTGGCGTCCGGGGTTGTCGGACGCGGGGAATTTATGTACTTGTATAAGGGATAATTAGTGGATGGGGGTAGGGGACACGGACACGATGCACAAACTTGGGTTGTGGAAAATTTGTGAAAGAATTTGTGGATGATAAAAGTTTATGGAGGAGTACATGCCTATTTATAGGATGTAGGAATTCCTATTAAGATAAGGATTATGATTAGTTTAAACCCAAAAATAGATAATTCGTAATTTAATTTAAATCAATTTAAATTGATCCAATAAAAAATAATCCAAATCCAAATTCCAATTTAAATCTAGATAATCTAACTCAAATTAAAAATTCTATCTTTAAATTTAAACTATTTAAATTAAATCCCAAAAATCTAATCAAAGATTTAATTTGTCACAATAATTCTAAAATATATTTTCCAAAAATACTAATAATAATAATTTTGAAAATTTATTATTATTTAAAAATAAACTCATAGATAATTACGAATTATATATGTATGACCAAATAATATTTACATAAATATAGTTTTCTAATATAACATTTTATAGGAAAAATTATTTATTATTATAACTATATAAATGAAAGGCTTTATAAATAAAATAACAAACTTGGGAATTTTGGAACGCTAACAAAATAATTATTATGTATATTATTTTGAAACCATAAAAAATAGAAAAAAATATTTTTCAAAAATTACGTACGCTCGCACATATTCGCACTCGTCGAGCAAATTCGAAAAATGAACTTCCGCACACGACGTACAATACGACTACGCGACGTACAATAAAATTTTTTAAATCAGTTCCAAATTTAATAATAACAAAAAAAATATAGTAGAAATTTAGGGATTTTATAGGGAGATAGCCCGATTTGTCTCTCGATGTTTGGTTTGCCAACAAGTTAAAGCTGAACATCAGAGGCCAGCTGGACTTCTTCAGCCCTTACCAATTTCAGAATGGAAGTAGGAGCATATAACCATGGATTTTGTGACTGGATTACCTAGGTCCCCGGCCGGTAGAGATGCCATTTGGGTTATTATAGACAGGCTCACGAAGGTGGCTCACTTTCTTTCATTCAGAGTTGGTCAGTCGACGGCTCAGCTAGCAGAGATGTATCGCAGGCAGATCGTCAGATTTTATGGTGTACCAGTTAGTATCACCTCGGACAGAGATTCCAGATTTACGTCGCACTTTTGGCGTAGCCTGCAGGAGAGTTTGGGGACTCACCTCCAGTTCAGCTCAGCTTACCACCCGCAGACTGATGGTCAGTCGGAACGCACAATCCAGACTCTTGAAGATATGTTGAGGTCTTGCACGCTCGACTTCGGTGGTTCGTAGGAAGATCACCTGCACCTTGTGGAGTTCTCGTACGACAACAGTTTCCAAGCCAGTATCCAGATGGCACCATTCGAGGCACTTTATGGTAGAAAGTGCAGACCCCCGCTAGCATGGGATGATGTGGGAGAAAGGCAGATGCTCGGCCCAAAAATGATTGCTCAAACGGTTGAGGTGGTCAGGAGAGTCAGAGATCATCTTCAAGTTGCCCAAGATCGCCAACGTCATTGGACCGATTCTCATCGGCGCCCTCTTGAGTTTTCTGTCGACGACCATGTATTCCTGAGGATTTTGCCTAACCGTGGCGTCATTCGCTTCGGCGTACGGGAAAAGCTTAGTCCTAGGTATATAGGACCGTTCGACATTCTGGAGCGAGTATGAGATGTATCCTATCGTCTCGCTCTTCCGCCGTCGTTGCGTGAGGTATATGATATATTCCATGTATTCCAACTACGACGGTATGTTCCGGACCCGATCCACATCCTGGATCATTCGGAATTGGTTGTTGGTACCAACCTTTCGTATGAGGAGAGGCCCGTGTCTATATTGGATCGGAGAGAGAAGATACTCCAGAACAAGACTATTAATTTAATTCGAGTTGCTTGGGGTCATCACTCTTTGGGTGAGTCAACATGGGAGCGTGGAGATGATATTCGATCGCGATATCCCGACCTGTTTGACTCATAAGGTATAATGTCCTTCTTATGCTCTCGATTCCTTACTTGAATGAATGACTGCATGATAGACTGATTGGTGTAGCTTGCCTGTGATTAGTATAGCTTGTCCTTGCTTCTCTAGCATCTTAATTTAATTCTGAGGACGGAATTCTTTTAAAGTGGGTAGAGTTCTAATGACCATTGTTCGTATTACGTATTTTGTTATATGGGTACGTATGTTGCATGTTTCCTGGCATGTCTTATCTTGGTATTTCTCTTGTTTGGTTCGGCCCGACTTGACTTGGTTGGCTTGGTTCGGCTTGGTTTTGCATGGTTCGGTTTTGCTTGGTTTTATGTGAACCAAACCACTCCCACCTACCACCCCCTTCTCTTTATAGCCGCCCACTTTCCTTCTCTCTCTTTATTTACATCTACTTCATTTACTTCTTCTTCTCCACCATTACTCTTCTACCTACCAGAGAGAGAGAGAGAGAGGCCTAGGCAAGTACAGCTTGGTTCATGGAGGAACTCCATTTTTATTGTTCCATTCTCTTCCTCATGAGATTCTAACACCCTTTAATACTTAGCATTTCTAATTTCCATGGTACAATTTGTGTAGATCTAAGTTTATTGTATTTTTGGATTTTTTTGGGTTTTGATCTACTTAATATTGTTATTTCCAAGTTTTGATGGTTCCATATTGTAGAGAATTTCGTTCTGCCCCATTTTGACCTATGAAAGTCTGGATTTAGACCTTGGATAAAGGATTTATGAAGCTCTGAAGAATGGAGTCCATGACTCTTCTTCTCGGATCAGAAGAGAAGAAGAACAGTGCAGCCGCATGGCAGTTCATGGCTGCATAGCTTTTCCTGGCCGCATGACAGTTATTGTCGCATAGGCCATGGGCTCCTTGCCACTGCCGCATAAGACTAAATTTTCTTAGCCGCATGAACTTTCGTTCTCTCAGCCGCATAAATTCATTCATCTGAGCCGCATGACAATCCAGCCGCAGAGCAATAATCTTGCCGCATAAGACTTCCCGAGCCGTATGAGCCCCGCTGCCGCACGAACTTCTATTTTTTTGCCGCATATGGCCTCGGCATAATTCAGCCGCATGAACTTCTATTTTCTTGCCGTATATGGCCTCGGCATAATTCAGCCGCATGAACTCAATTGTTCGCAGCCGCATATGACTCGTCTCCCCGCAGCCGCATACGGCCCTGCCATTTAGCCGCATAACTTGGGTCCTTTTGCCGCATAAGACCCAAACACTTCTCGATCGCATGAGCCCCTTCTTCCCCGCTGCCGCATGAGTTGTTTCCTTGCTTAGTTGCATATGACCCGTTCCCTTAGCCGCATAAGCTCGTGCCCTTCCAGCCGCATGCGCCCGCTCCTTCTCAGCCGCATGAACTTCTGATCCTGAGCCGCATAAGACCCGATCTCTTGGCCGCATGAGCCCAATTACCCCTGGCCGCATGAACTCAATTTTCTTAGCCGCATGGCTCCTTCCACAGTCTTGTCCTCTTTTATTATTATTATTATTATTATTAAAATATCACATTTATGCTTATGCCATGTGAGTTCTGATATGTTCTATGAACACGATAGTGGACCACCGTGGCATACTTTTGACAAGTAAACCTGATATGACATATCATGATATGTTGTTACGACAGCTAGCCTGACATGACAAATATGAATGACTTGGATACCGTGGGCGATTGTGTTTGTACAAATAAACCAATATTGTCTTACATCATGTCTAGGATGGGGATACTTGAGTACCACGGTCAGGGATACCTACTGAAATTGACTAAGACCGATAAACTAGAATAATTCAATAGTCATGAAAAGATTTCCCAGCTACAGACAGTCCCGTTATCTGGACGCACTAGCGGAATTGTAGCCTACCGACGAGTAGGGCACATTTCCAGCACACAGTCACGTGTTGCATCTTTCATGAATAAGATACTCGACCTGGATAACCTGGATGGTCTGCAGGGCTTGTGGCTGTGAAATAATCTCACTGCATCTTGCTAGTAACTAGGCCTGTGATAACCCTAGTTAGTTAAAATATTAAACCGCACTCTCTGCTTGGCCGTGATTGATTGGATGGAATTTAGTCCAGCTTCGTCTCGTCCTGATCCTGTACAAGATTATGACATGACATGATTGCTTATGCTTGCCTTAACAATAATGATCAGGGGACCAGTTCTGTTCAGGCAAAGGATTACAACCCGGGTCCTTGTTTGGTTTAAGGATTGTAACCTGGCCCCCGGAGCAGTTCTGTGTTCTCTCTTTGTTTATTATCTTATTGCACCCCATGACATGCTCGACATATTTTACCTTACTTCAATATCATGAATAATTATACTGGCCTTAACAATAATGATCAGGGGTCAAGTTCTGTTCAGGCGAAGGGTTACAACTCCGGTCCTTGTTTGGTTTAAGGGTTGTAACCTGGCTCCAGGAGCAGTTCTGTGTCCTCTCTTTGTTTATTGTCTATTTACCTTATCAATAGTATTTGAGACGGGTATCTATTCAGGTGAAGGACTGCAATCTCGGTCCTTGTTTGGTTTAAGGGTTGCAACCTGGCTACTTGAATGGCTTTCTTGTACTCAATTTATTGTTGGTGTACCTGTTATTATCAGTTTTCTTACATATGGTTATCTATAATGTTCTCTTATTATATGCTGGTTTTTAGTTCCTAAGTGAAGCCTCCTTTGTAGCACTTACTCTTTCTGGGGTCTGACCCAGCTGGTTTTTTATGGCCAGATATCGGAGCAGCTCCAGAGGATTTACCGACCTTCCAGCCAGATGGTGACCACCAGGCGTAACCCTGGCAACGAGTGGATTTTTTTTGTCCTCCCACTTTATTGAAAAATTATTCTTTTGAGGCATTTAGCTGGCGAGCACGTGTTAGCTCGTATTGTACCTTTATTTACTGTCTGCCTACGGGCTGTAACATGATTGACAAATCCTAGGGTTGATCATGTATGACTGAAACTCTTGCTAGTCTTGACATTTTGTACGACTTGCTTCATGATCATCCGAATATGTAATGTATGGGACGCCTTACTATTGTATATTTGGTGTTCTGACATCTTGTGACTATTATTGCTTGCTTGAGATTGAGACAATAAGCTTGTTCATGACCATAGGAGAATGATGGCTTGTAGTTAAACCCTCATGTATCTAGACAGCCGTGACCGTATAGCGAGGTGGGTTGCACTTCAATATACGTAGCTGGCTATGTATGACCCTGCTCTCCAGTTTTCTGGTTCTGGGGCGTTACAAATCCTAAACCAGTTACAATCCTCTAGTCGATATGCCAGTGCGGTACGGTCTAGAAGTTTTAGAGAGATCGTAATCAGAGGCTTGATTGAAGAAAGACACTTCACAATTGAAGTTGGTCGAGTACTTCAGATCAAAGCTCGCGTTGTAGAAGTTGCAAGAACTTCGGATGAAAACTTATGGTATTTTTTAATAGTGGATTCAACTAGAAGCTAGAGTTCTTCCGACTAGACTATTCCTCACAAGAGGAAAACCAGTATATATCCTTGTGTTTGCATTTGCTTTCTGATCTCTACTTTTTATTTACTTACTTGTGATATTTTCTATGATCTTGCTGCTAACATTTTTAATTAGCTAAATTCTGCTTTACAATTCGTTTCTATATATCAATCACATAAAAAGTTACTTTCGTGCAGGGGTTGCCAATTTGAACTTTCAGGTGAATCTTCCCTAATGGTTCGCTCCTTCCGAAATTAAATCCCAGGATAGCAGTAATTGTTGTGGAGAGATTATGGACCGGAATTTTTAGCGCATCCAGTAGGGTCTTCGGCATGATACTGAGTGCAAACCCATGATCAATCAGGATGCGATCAACCTTCATTATATCGACATATCCCATGTAGTAGAGAGGTCGGTCATGTCGATTGTCTTCCATAAGCATATCCTCTTGTGTGAAAGTGATGTTGGGAATCAACTACATCATACTATGATAATGGAAGCATGCCACAGGTTCATCATCTGGTTTCTTGAGAAGTGCTAGACAAGCGTCAGCTTGTACCAAAGCTTCGCTTAGTATTTTCCGAGTTTCCCTCGAGAGACGCAGAAGCTCGAAGATTGACAACCTCGCCAGAGTATTGGCTAATTGAGCCAATATGTCGAAGTTATATGGCCTTTCAAATCCAAGAGGTGGAGTTTTCTTTAATATTTTATCAAAGCGAACTGCTTATTTTTCTTTGTCGATCGTCGTCGATTTAGGAGGAGTCGGTTCCACTGGGGCGATGAAGCCAATGGAACATTAATAGCAGAAGGGAAGGATGCTGGAGAAGCATCTGAGACTGGATAGTCTCGAAGATATAGTCTCCCGGATCTGGTACCAGTCAGGGCTTCTTCTTCCGAAGCTGGTGCGAAGGAAACCATGTTGCAGCCCTTCGTCTGAGCTTTGCCTTTGGAAGACTTCTTTTGGAAAGAAGAAAAATCTGTCCAGAATCCCAAGCCAACACGAGATTGATTATATTGGAGACATAGGAAAAGGGGTACGGGAGATCCTCTTCCATGATTCAAACCTGGGGCTTTCTCTAGGTCATATCCTTAGTCATCAGTTCGTGGGACTGTTGACTATATAGATGAAATGCTGGTCGATAATTAAGCTATGGCTTTAATGTTATTGTCTCAGAAGAAGAAGATGAGTCTGTTGCCAGAATGAAGGTAGCATTCAAAGGCAGTAGATGATGACCACCGATAGAAGTCATGTGGCATGACTTATATTTGGTTGTCTTTCTGGACTTCAAGGATGAAGCAGGCATCTCAAAGTCGGCAACCAAGTCGAGATGGATCCATATTATTTCCCCTTTATCAGTTGACAAAGGAACAAGACCGTCACTCTGTGCCGGCAGAAGATCGACAATCTCCAGGGTAGCCTTCGGTATGGGAACGACTCCATCATGCACAAGTTGAGCAGGAAAGTCGTAGAACTACAGTAAAATAACATTAGCAGTCACAGTCTTCTCATCTTGCTGAAGAGTGATCGCGTCGGCGTTAATCAGCTCTTGTATCTTCCCTTTGAGCACATAGCATTCCCTGGTTGGGTGTCCGATGAAACTGTGATACACATAGTATTTGGGATGATCAGTTTTACCTACTTCGTCTGGCCGCTTTGCTACGGGTAACTGAAGTTTATTGCTATGGATTAAGCAATCGAAAATACTCATGATATCATCCTCATCAAAGGATTACTCCTCTTTCGATCGTTGTGCTCTCTATGGCGGTATCGTCGTAGTAGGTGTTGATTGACCCACGTTGACAGCCAAAGCTTCTTTGCCTTTGATATTGATAGCTAAAGCTTCTTTGTTCTTACGGTTATTCTGACAGATGCCCAAAAAATACTCTAGTGAGTAGAGCATCGTTTGGCTGGAGCTGATTAGTCATCACCTCAAAATGATTGAGGTACTGACTTGGAGATGAACTGCCATCAAACAGCATGATGGTCGATGGCTTATATTTGGGTAGAAACGGAACCTCCTTCCACTTTATGGGATAGGGTTGTTTAATCTCTAACTTCTGCAAACTGTCCTTCTGTTCGAAATCTTTGAACTGATTGTGCAGAAGCTTTACCACTTCAATGGTATCCCCTGATACTTGGGAAGCAGTAGATTGGTTCGATGCGTTAGGAGGCGGGACTGTGTGATAAGCACCACCCCCAGCACCAGAATGACTTGGATCCGACATTATGGCATTGTGAGGAGGCTGTACCCCCAAAACAGTATTGGCAGGAGTTGATGTTTTAATGTATTCTTGGGTTGGAATGGGATTCGCAACCGGTGTAACATCGTATTGTGCCATGATCACCGCATGCATGCTGGCCATCATTTCGGCCAT
>JANAVB010030657.1:0-20585 GCA_029216955.1 Iris pallida | reverse complement strand
GGAACTGCTTCTGCCCATTTGGAGAAGTAGTCGGTGATGGCTAGGATGAAACGGTGTCCCCTCAATGAAGAAGGGGTGATCGGTCCTACAATGTCCATACCCCAAGCTTCGAAGGGCCAAGAGGCGACCGTAGGATGTAGTGGTTCCGACGGTGTATAGATGAAGTCGGCATGGAGCTGGCAAGCATGGCACTTCTTAGCATAGTCGACAGCGTCGACTGCCATGGTTGGCCAGTAGTAACCCATACGTCGCAGTCGATCCTGCAACTTAGGCCCAGGTTGATGAGCCCCGCAAGTTCCATCGTGCGCTTCTCGAAGAGCTTCGGCTGGTTCCTCGTTGGATAAACATCGAAGAAAAAGTCCATCGTAGGAGCGTCGATACAGCATTTTAGTACATGTATCGTAATAGAATCGAAGGAAACGCCTCCTGACAGAGACGGCTTCCTTCGGGTCCTCTGGAGAATTTCGTAGACAGCAAAGTCGATGAACGGGAACCTCCAGTCTCGAACATTAACACTAGCACTTATTGACATGGCATGGGCCATTTGTGAGAATAGGTTGTTTTTAGGACAGACTAAGTCTCGACCAACTACCGTGACGTAGTGCTGAGTCCCGAGGGGTGCTGCCAATGAGGCTGCGAGGCCAGCCAGAGCGTCGGCCTCCAGGTTTTATAACCGGGTACGTGTTCTATGAAGAACATGGTGAAGGTTGAAATAATGTTCAATGCAACTTTATGGTAAGGAACCGGATCTTCATGGCGAACTTCGTATTGCCCTCTGATCTGGTTAACGACGAGTTTTGAGTCGTCGTAGGCTTCCAGATGATCCACCCCCAGCTGTTGCGCCAGCTGGAGTCCCAGGATGAGAGCGTTGTACTCGGCAATATTGTTGGAGCACGGCTTCGAAAGGGAGTAAGCACGCTGGACGACCAGCTGATCGGGGAAGACTAAGACTACCCCCACTCCGGCGATGATTTGTCCTTTGGAGCCTGTACTTGAAGCGCCGTCGAAAAATATCCGCCAGATGGAGCTTTCTTCGGTGACATTTGATTCTTGGACCTCATCCGGGATGTTTTTATAGAGTCTGGAGGACTCTGGGATGGGGTGTGCAGCTAAAAAGTCGGCAATAGCTTGACCCTTGACGGATTTTTGTGGAACAAACACCATGTTGTATGGCGTCAACAGGATCGCCCATGTAGCTAGCCAGGAATTCAATGTTCCTGGCTTCGTCATGAGAACCCTGAGCGGATTGACTCGGGAGATGACATGAATTGTCTGGCCCGAGACATAATGGCGAGTCTTCTGGATGGCGAACACCAAAGCCAAACACTCTTTTTCTACGGGGTTGTACCGGTGTTCGGCCCCGATCAGTGTCCTACTGAGGGTAGTAGATAGCTTGCTCGTAGCCCGCATCGCTGTTCTGAGCCAGCAGAGCCGAGGGAATGATCCGTGGCACGAACGTAGAGGAGAAATGGTTTGCCGGCGATGGGTGCCACCAGGATGGGCGGGCTCGTCAGGTTGGGCGTTCTGATGTGAACGCGTCTGTACAGGAAGTGCCTCTTCCACAGAGCAAGAGACAATGCGTCAAGACTTTATCTTCCTGTCCTTGGATTTGGAGGTAGAGCGTACCCCCGGTTGAGTGACTTCGGAGACGAGGTCAGGGTGAACCCATAAGACCTCTCCCCGAGATGTGGTGAGTGGGATGAGTCCACTCACGTTGTCGCGAGTAGGTGGTAGGTTAACCACCTCCATTTTCGCCTTTGGGATGGGGACGACACCATCTTGTGTTGTGGTTGGCGGCAAGGTGCCGAATTGGGGTGACACCAGGTTAGCCGAGACTGTTTTCTCCTCATAGTCAACGGAGATGACGTTCGCATTGATCATGCGCTGGATGTAGTTCTTGAGGACGTAGCAGTCCTGAGTCGGATGCCCGACAAATCGATGGTAGTGACAGTACCTCGGATTGTCCATCTTGCCAACTTCGTCGGGACGCTTTGGGTCCGGCAACTTGATCTTGTCACCATGCTTCAATATCTCGAAGAGTTACAGGGTGTCTTCATCGTTGAAGGAGTAGACTTCCTTCGGTCTTGGTGTGAGCGGAGGCTTCTGGGTCGGTGCTTGTGCGCCTTTATAGGCGTTGACAGTCAACGCATGCTTCCCCTACGCCTCGCATCCAGGGTTGCTGGTAGCATGCCGTTTTCCCTTGTCTTCAAAAGCAGGGAAACTGACTCCCAGAAGGCGAGCGTTGGATGCCTTCTTCTCAGCTGCTTCAGCCTCGATGATCAATGAACTCTAGTCGGAAGGAGAAGTGGAGTTGAGCCAGAGCTTGATCGCAGGGAGCATGTTCATACTGCAGAAGGAGAGGAGCGCATGTTCTGGCATGCCCGGAGGCAGTCTGAAATAGGCTTGTCGAAAACGTTCGATGAATGCTCGAACCGTCTCCTTCTCCTTCTGACGCACCTCTATCAGGGATGCCATTGTCATGTCCTTCCCTCCGTCGTAGAAACGATCGAGGAAGAGACGCGTCAAGTCGTCGAAGGAAGATATGGAGTTGTTGGGGAGACTGCAGTACCAGTCGTAATTCTTTTAATGCCCCGACAAATATGCTGGTGAGTAGCGCTTCTTTCTTCGGGAGATGTCCCGTTTGAGACTGGAAGTACGTCAGATAGTGGCGCGAAGAGTCCTTTTCGTCGTATGGCGTCAATATTTGTGGTTTATATTTAGGAGGATAAACCACTTTGTTCTATTCGAGGGGGTATGGTTGCGGGATCCCCATCTTCTGGTGCTCCTCTTGTTTGTTCTTGGACTCAAAGCGCTCGCACAAGTCCCTAATCATCTCAACCACGTCTTCCGTGGAACTGGAAGTCGGGGATAGAGGTACAACCTGGAGTTGAGCATTTGATGGCTCCGACGTCCGAGGTGCCTCGCGGCAATCTGTATCCAAAGATACCTGTTGAAGGGGTACACTTGATTCTCCATTGGCCCCTGGGTCAGGACCAGTAGACGGTGCCCTGGCCAAAGCTGACCGTATCTCAAACACTGCTTGACTCAGTATTTGTAAGGAGGCATAGAGGGTTTTGAGTCCTCCCTCCAAGGTACCCATGTGCTGGACGAGGTCCGCTGGCGGTGCATCTGGCTCGGCATCACCCCCAGTCATGTATACTGTTATGACACGACTAGAAGTGGATGGATCGATTGAGGCTTCACTTTCGGCCTCACTCTTCTGTAGGGGAGTTGCCTCTCCAGGAGCTTTGTCTTAGCTACCCCCAGCTATGTCCTGGGGGATACCTACGCCTTCGAGAAGGACATGGCTAGCCTCATCTGTACTCTGGAGGATGGCTTCGTCTTCAGAAGGAGGATCGACAAAGGCTTGGTTACCCCCAGCTATGTTCTGGAGGACGTCTTCGCCTTCAGAAGGAGGATCGACAAGGGCTTGACTACCCCCAGCTTTCTCCAAGATCTTCCTTCTCCTCCGAGTGCCTTCAACTACTCCAGAGGATGGAACAATCGTCTTGGTTTGCCTCGGCTGGCTCTTGGATGCGGACGAGGAATTACCAGTCGCCTTTCTGATTGACGAGGAGTTAGAGATTACGTTACAAGAAGCAACCTGTAGTTCTGGCTCCATTTCAGCTGACACCTTCTTTCCAAGGCGGTGTTGGAGAGGTGTTGATGATTGCAGCCGCTGGAACACCGACTGCCTTGGTGGGACCGCTGTCTTGCAACAGCAGTTGATGGTGACTACAGCACAGGTGTGCCCTGTGAGGGGGGCATTGTGCTTGTCAGTTGATTCTTCTGATCGACGTTTGTGAGTGATCACGTTCCGTAGATCATTGGAGGAGAGTGCCACCTTCGTACCCCCATCAGGCGCATGGCAAGGCCAAGCACCGGGGTGGTCAAGTGAATGTTGCGCCCTTTGATCCAACGCAAAACATGCGCTCAGATTAGTAGTGGGGGAACAACATTTACAGTGACTTGAACGAACCTCAGACGCACAACCAATGGAGGCACGAGAGTTCAAGACCACAGGGTTTGCCTTGCTCGACTTGGTTGTGAACGCAGCAAATGCGCCCAAGTGAGACTAGGATTTGAAAGGTCGGCTCGTTTATGGCACAGAAGCACCTGAGTCGACCTTATACAGCTTACCATCAGCAGCGCACATAATTGTGAACGCATGCTTCTGGTTTGCTGCCGGCATAGCACGTTTGAGGCGCATGGCCCGTGCTGCCTTAAACTTCTTCGTACCAGCCGGCTGAGGTGCATAGTACTCAGAGTCCAAATTTTCCTCGCCACGACAGCGAGTGAGTCTGTCAAAGGCAGAGGCCTTCTGTGGCGCATCAGAGGTGATGCGCAGGGCATTAGCAGCGTCCTTACTCCGTCGGCGCATCTTTCTTGCCTGAGAAGGTGATGGCTGGGAAATGTGGTCAACACCACGCTTTTCCGAGAGATGCGCTACACCGGTAGGCGCATCCTGGCTACTGAGGTCGTCAGCGAGAAGGGTGGTCTGTATCGGCGCATCCCCTTCAGTGGTGGTGCCAGGGGCCTCGACCTTGCGCACCCAGACTTGGCGAGTATTCTTCGGCTTTGGCAGCCGCTTCGAAGGACTTGTTCTGCCTTCAGAGATGAACTCCTCATACGCCTGTTGATTGAGGCGTACGACCAGCATCTTGTGGGAGGAGCCCACCTTCACATCGTCGGATTGTGACACAGCTTTCTCGGTGGAGGAGAAAGAGGTTCCCAGCAGAGTCGCCAGCTTGTTTGCCATTAAAATCTTTTGATTGCAATTTTAATTACAAACAGAACAGTGTTACAATGTAGGACTTAGATGTAGTCATAGGAGTACAGTTTTGTTTATCTGGGTCCCTTGTGCCGATGGAGCGAGTGGTAATGTGTTGACTCCGTTGATGATCTGACGACGGTTATCGGTTCTCTGAAGGTCTGAGTTACTCTGGGTGCCGGAGCTTGCGGAGAGGAAGGAGACATTGAGTGTCTGTATCTGCCTCTCTGTGTGTGTGTTCGTAGGTTCGTCGCTGTGGAAGAAGGAAATGATCCCTCTATTTATAGTTTGCAGGCTGGCTATTCATGCGCGCACATGTAGGATGCACCTTTTGTGGGAATGCCACGTGGTGATTGCTGATGGAGGCGCATGGGCGATGCACTCTGATTAAGGAGTTGAACTCTTCCTGTTGCCTTTGTGGGCTGCGGCCGAGCTGACACGTAGCAATGGAGAGGATCTTTCAGTTGCTGAGATCTTGGGTGATTAGCCCCCTTTCATAGGCTGAATCGAGTCAAAGGACACGTGTCGTAGGTCTATGGCTCGAAGATCTTGGATTTGGTGAGGAGTGATCTGATAGGATGCGCCTGGGATTGGGCGCATGAGGAGACTTTGGCTTGTAACCTTTAGGAGTCACAAACCAGTCTGGGCGCACGGCTTTTGAGGCGCATACGAGACTTCAGTAGTGACTTTGACTTCTGTCTTTAGGGATCAGAGAAAAGTCTGAGACGCATAGCTTTTGAGGCGCATGCAGAGATTTAGGCGCATGGCTGCGGAGGCGCATGCGAAATGGTTGGGCAGCCACATGGCTTGTAACCGCCGGAGGAAAGTAATGATGATGCTGACGTCGACGACGCTTCGTCTTCTGAAAAAGCTGTCAACTGTTCAGTCATCGGGGACTGGCTACTGTTGTGTTAGACTTCAGCATTTAATGTTCTTTGACGGATGATGGGCTGTTGTATGGGCACATTGATCTGTGTTCCACTAGGCGCATGGGGACGCATTGGCACATCCTTATAAGGTGCTTGGTGCTGGTGGGCGCGTCAGTATGATGCGCGGTCTGACCGGCGCATCCATTTGCATGACACATCTTTATTGGCCCGACAGTTACGTTCTTCGAGTGCTTTAAATAACCGTTTTTGACTTGGGCGAATTCGAAGCGTCAGGTTCATCACCATTAATGCAAATTCATTGCATGGGATTCGGAGAGCCCGCCACTTGGCTCATGGGTTTGATTTGCCCGGCCTATAAATAGCAGCAAGGAGAGAGTTCGCTTCTCGTTCTCTCACGTCCTCCCGAAATGAATTTGTTTGCTCGAGCACATTCTGTTGACGAGATGCTTCCGAGGGTGAAGATGCGACATATTATCTTCATTGGTGCACTTGAAGGTGACTGCTACATCCAAAAGTCGGAGTCGAGGGCTTCTGAGGCAGGCGAAAGGTGCCTGTTGCATCCAAAGATCGAGATGCTCGAGCCTCATCTCTATTATGTTGGAAGTGCCGCAGATCGGAATTGCGGTGCCCCGATCATCTTTCTTGGGCTTTGGTAGAGCTCCTCCTCAAAGCCTTCTTTTGCCGCAGGTCGATTGCGGTGCTTTCCTCTTCCTTGGGCTTTGGAGAGCTCTTTTTCCAGCTAGGGGGTTGATTGCCCATCCTCGTTCTACTCAATAAATGCTTTATTAGTCGAAGCATTTGATCGGGTCGAAGTGGCGCATATGCTGAGACTTCATGATGCACATAACTGAGACTCTTGAAGAGATGCGCCTGACCGAGACGCCGAAGAGATGCGCCTGACTGAGACACCGAAGAGATGCGCCTGTTTGAGAGCGCATGGCGAGATGCGCCTGTTTGAGAGCGCATGATGGTTGCTGCGCCTGGCTGTAGACTTAGGGTCTTTTCTTTTTGTAGAAGTTCTCCTTTGTACAGCCTTTTTTTAGACATGTAATAAACTTTTATATGAAATAAAAATCTTTTTTAATGTCTAAGCTTTTGTTGTTTGCAATGCCAAGTACTTCATCTGAGGTCCCTGACGCATGTAATGTTTAGGCGCATAGGATTTCTGGTTCTGAAATTCTATGCTTCTACACTATCTCCTAAACTGCGTGTTCAATTCTCTGCGATTTGTGAAGTTTCAACTTGGTGTTTCAAAAGATGTATCAAATGTAAATATTCTTGTCTTGTACGAGCGCAACTTCAGACTCGTATGACATCACATCCTAGCAAGGACGACCGATTCAGCATAATCGATGCGAGGACGAATGGCTTGTCGAATCCAGACGTGACAAATTGGTATCAGAGTACAGTTAAGTTTTCTCGGATTTTTAAAAAATGTTTCATTTGGAGTGCTGGTTGCGATAACTCGATTGAATGCTTGTCGACATGCTGATTAAAATAAAAGTTCCATACAGGTTAGCCGTAAATATTTTCAAAATAGTAACGGGTTTACTTTGTTTTGTAGAGATGACTAAGAAAAATAATCCCACCACAACAAATACGACGAATTCGAATAGTCCAGAGAGCATTGGCCCTAGCAAGACTACAGTGGAAAGAATGTTGCGTCTGATGGAGGCACAACAACAACAACTTCAGGCGCAGATCCAAGCCCAATTTGGTGCACACAGAAGCAAATAGAGGTCATGGCATGGATCGTGAGCACTAGGCTGCCAATACCAATGCAACGATCGTGGCACCCGAAGAGAGGGACGAAGACGAAGAAGAAGTCGAGGAAGAAGTTCACCCACAAACGATGAACACTTCTTCCTTATTCAAAGCAATGGAGTTCCACAAGATGAACCCGTCTAAGTTCAATGGTCGAGCAGAGCCTGATGTAATTGTGGGATGGCTCGCGGAGATTGAGGACTTGTTTAATATCTTCTCCGCATCAAAGGGTCCCAGAGGGTAGCATGTGCAGCATTACAACTGCAACTGAGGGCCTACAACTGGTGGGCAGCGAAGAAACAAGAAATCTACAAAACCGACCCCAACACCAAGATTTTCTGAAAAATGTTCAAGGAAGCCTTTCTTGAGCAGTACGTTCCTCATGTCGTCCGTCATCAAAAAGAAAAAATATGTTAGTTGACGATTATGACTCGAACTTCTTGAAACAGTTTGCCGGCACATTTCTGCCCAACAAGGAAACCTGGTGCGAACATTTTTAACAAGGCCTGAATGACGAAGTGCGAAGGGACGTCATGAATCAAAGGCGTCGAACTTACCGTGAGTCCTACAATGCGGCCCTTGATAGCGAGCAAATCTTTTGCCGTATGTCAAAACGAGTCGTGCCTGTTGTTCAAAATAATTTCAACAAGCGTCCTAACGATGCTGGAAGATCGAGTGTCAAAATGCCCAAATACATACGACAACAAGGGTAATTCAGGACTACAATGTGGTAGATGCGGTAGGCGTAGGCACCGAACAACCAATTGCTTTACGAGAACTTGCTATAGGTGTGGCGAGGCGGACCACCTAAGTGACCGTTGTCCCATGGGGAGAACAAACCCTCCAAGGAGTGTTCCAAACCCTCCGAGAAATATTCCAAATCAGTATATAGCGCCTACACTGCAAGGCACAAATGCGGTACCAGTAAACCCGCCGAATCAACGCCATAGAGTGCAAGGCCGAGTCTATGCATTGAATCGGGATGAGGTGTTCGAGTCCAATACTGTTGTAACAGGTATACTATTCTATAAAAATATACCTGCTCGAGCACTATTCGATTCGGGTGCGACACATAGTTTTATATCTGTTGATTATGTTAAAGTAAATAAAATAGCCATTCAATCGCTAGATATGAATATTAGCATTAGCACTCCATCGGGTCTCGATATGCCTGCAAACTTTATTTGTATAGACGACCACATTTGCATCGGGGACAGAAAACTATCCGTGGAAGTCGTCGTACTAGACATCAAAGAGTACGACATAATCATGTACTACAACAAATATGACCTACAATAGCAATTTTTCTATAGCGTTCAAGTGTACCCGCTATAGAATTTTATCAACAATATCGTTCTTTCTGCAGGGCTATAAAAATATCTATTTATAGCGTTTCCTGAATGCTGTAGAATATATAACATTCATCTATTGCTAAATACAATACTTTTAGAAATGTCGTAAACAATTATACAACACTTTTAAAGTATTGTCTTAAATTTTGTTTCCCACAAATTTTTTTACTTTACCACATGTGCCAAAAAATTGGCGCTCATTACCAGCATAAAACTAGGTTTTTCCCTGTCCCTTCTTTAAAATTTTTGAGGTCTCACTACAAGAAATTGCACTTTTAGCAACATATTTTAGCGACATAGGGTCTTTTATGTTTATAAAAGTTTTTTTTTTACATGTATTGGCGACATGAGTTCTATTATATCGCAGAATCCACATAAATTTCACTAGAGGAAAATGGAATAATAGTCAAGCCAAAAATACTCTACATATTGCGACATCCACGTGTCGCAGAAAGACAATATATGTTCTGCGACATGTGGTACATGTCGCAAAAAGATATTATATGTTCGGCAACATGAATGGTACATGTCGCAGAAAGACACTAGATATTCGACGATATGAACCTATGCAGGAAAGTATATTTTTATAATTTGTTAATTGAAAAATAACCTAAAATTATATGAAACCAAAACCTAAAAAATCCCGACTAAAATATTTTGGGTTATTTCGTGTCGACAAGGTTCTCTTTCTCTCGAGAGCGTTTGGTTCTCTTTCGCTGGGTTCTCTCTCTCATCCCATCGTCAGCCCAGCCTAGAGCTTCTCTCCTCCCATCTACTACACCAAAATAGACAATTTATAAAATAATTTTTTAATTCGTAACGATTATTAACAATAACTAAAATCCGCTACTAAAATAATATTTTATATATTTATTTGGTTTAATAATAAAAAAGTCCTATTACCTATCCCAAAATTTCCTTCAGCCACTCCTCCCCCCAGTTCTAAATTCCCTCTCAAAATTCCAAAAGTCCTCCCAAATTTCAAATTTCATTTCGAATCCCTCCCAAATTCCACCGCCTTCTACAATTCTCTCATACCTGTCGCGACCTGAGAAACCTCAGTAAAAATGGCTAAGAACGGCGGGCTCTTGGCGATCAAGGCTAAGAACGATGGGTCCTTCCCCAAGCACGACGCAAACCCCGCATCCGACAAGCCATCGATAAGCCATCGAAGTTCTATCCCGCCAACAATGTCAAGCCCCATCACCAACCGTCACATGCCCAATTCCACCAAACTCAGGTCAGGGTTTTCCCTTTGATTCGACTAAAATTAGAATTTTTTTAAAGATATGATATTCTAAATTAGGTTTTTAGGTTGTCGAATTTTTGTTTGACAGGGCGAATATCTCTCTTGGTATTAGGATGTCCTTCTGTCAGGGTGGTTCATGTGGAAGAGAATTGTGTTCTTGAAGCAGCTTCCGTCTTGATTGCTTCTTGTTACTGGTGAGATTTTGACACAAATTTGTAGTTCAAGAAATAATAGGTTTGTCACTTATTATAATAATGGATTTTGGAAAGACATGACTCGATATGGGTTATTTTTTCACCTTTCTGTCTACCAAGCATTGGTAATGACATAAATTTGTGGGGCTATTGCATTCCATCCAATTCCGATGGGAAAATTTTAAACCAAGTGGTCACAAATTGCACAACTCTTCTACTAATTTAAAGTTTTAGTGGAGTTCTAAAAATCTGCCAAGACTGTAACAAAAAATTATCCATTTTGTCTTAAAAGTATATGCTTATTTCTATTTTTTTATACAGGCTATAATTCATTTTTTGGGCAACCTATAGGTATAGGGGGAGATTGCTTTGTTGGTTCTTCTCATGGTATCAAAACATATGTTGGATTTTGTGTGGTTATTTCAAAACAACAATGAATTGTGTGAAAGTATACCATGTAGTGAAAATCACTAGATTCTGAAAAGTACCAAAAAGCCTCCCAGATTGTCATAGCTCTAATCTTTTCCTATTATCTTCAAATGTCTGTCAGCTAAGTTTGGATAGAAATCCACTTACTAGGAAATTTTTGGATGATTTTGAATTTGATTATTTATATATAGATAAATTGCAAGAGAGCTCAACAAAACGATTACAAGATAGCTATAACTGGAAGACGTCTTTATTGATTGCTCTCTTTTGGTTTCTCTATAGGATTTGTGTTGGATAAGTGAAGGTGGAGATGGTATTTATGGATGGATAGGATAGCGAGAAACTTGTTGCTATTTGGCTTATATAATACCTAGTTTTGAAACCACAAATCAACTTTAGAACTTAATAAATTGGATGTCATTCTCTCTCTCTCTCTCCCTCTTTTTGAAGAAGATTATTATATCGATGGATTTGGAAATATTTTGCTGATTTAAAAGTCAAATTCCCTATCATGTTCTGTAAAGCATCGTGTCCTACATTGCTAGCTACACACTGATAACTCTTGTACTTTCGGGTAATTGGATCACTCATCGTTGACTCAATTTATTTTACAGCATCATGTCGAGCCATTTTTTATCCAGCTGCGATCCTAAGTAGCCCAAGATGGGAGTTGGTGCAAAACTTTGTTAGTATTCGAGTCAGTAAAAATTACTCAATAAACATTGTTGCTCTGAATATTTGCTTGTTGCTTACATAGTTATCGAACAATGTTGGTAGCAGAGGTTTGGTCTAGTAAAGAGTTTTTTTTTCGTTCTT
The DNA here is from genome assembly GCA_029216955.1 of Iris pallida. Classification (NCBI taxonomy): domain Eukaryota; kingdom Viridiplantae; phylum Streptophyta; class Magnoliopsida; order Asparagales; family Iridaceae; genus Iris; species Iris pallida. Next base: position 9,120 of record JANAVB010030657.1, on the reverse strand, counting down.
TCGGCCTTTGAGTTGTTTTATTATCAAACATAGAAAATAAACTAATTGCTTGTTATTCTACATGTTTATGAAAATCAAAGTTTTTGTTACCTTGAACATTATGAATCCTTATCGAGCATAAAGGATGATGACCGTCTTGTGGGACATCCTTGGCATAGAGTTTCTGGCAATGCCAAATATATCGTCAAGAGGATGGTTGATCCAGATCCCAGAAGGCGGTTAACAGCTCATGATGTGTTTGTTAATCTCTCTCTCTTTTGTGTTTATTTTTTTATTGAAGCTAATGCCCAGAAGGTAGTAATAAATTATATATGGCAGTTACTAGCCCTTAATTATTCATTGTGTACCATTATGCACTTTTAAACTTTTTTTCTTACAGCCCCAACAATTAGTAAAATTAAGCAATTGATACAGTACTAGAATAATCGGTACATTTAGTTTGATACTTAAATTTTGTTCAATTACATTTTTTGAACATCGGACAATATACTTTCATTGGAGGAAACTAGTTCTCTTTCCAGCAACTTCAGTTAGGATGCACATTTGTGGAACCAATTGTTCTGTAGATAAGTACTGAGTTTATTCAGCAATTTGCATAATTCTTCCATATGCAAGAAAAAGAAAGCATCACATCTGTAATTTTAGGTTGACGGCTTCAAACTGATTTACATTTAACATAGATATTTTGTTCTCTTCCTGCGGAGCTTGCCTATACATTGAGGGTGACTGGGAAATATGCAATCTATACAGTTTTAGAGTAATATCACTAGAGGTGGTATTAGCAGTACATCCAGGAGACCTTATATCTTCTCTCTCATTACTATAAATAGGACTTTGTTACTCCAGTTCGGACATATGTACACATCGGTTGCTCAGGATATCAGGCGAGTACATTCTTTGTTAGTTTTTATTCATGATAGTATCTATATTGTCTGCTTTAGACTACTTTACTTGATGCTGACACATTGTTATCACAGATCAGTACTCTATGGATCTTGTTATGCGATGTTATCCCCTCAGTGGATACATCGGGTATTTCATATTCATGTACTTTACCATGTGTATCGTTACTCCTTGTATTCTTATTATTCATGTACAAATCGTGTGCTCTCATGTACTCTTGTGTGCTCACATGTGCTTCTTGTGCAAAACTAACCATCGTGTACGTAACATAACTTGGTCGGATCTTTGTGTATTGATCGGGACGGGGGAGTAGAAGTGGTCATGTGATTAAACCCCTTAGCATACTCGTGTACATGACTATTATACCCCCACGTATAATGGAGACCCCTCTAGTATACTCATGTACAAACCTAAACCAATCACATGATCATCTTGTGCTCTGAAACACTTATATTTATTATAGTTCATAGATTCTTTATTATATTTTATGATCTCAGCTTACTTATCCGTATCTCCTGTAATATTGTATTTCTGTAAAGTACGTCATGTATTTTATTCTACTGTTAGCTCTATATTTCCTACCATGTTTTGGAATTGCTTTCAGAGATATGTGCTTGTTCCCGTCCTGAAAGGATAACGTTAAATTTTTTACAGATAACTTGGAGGATTCCAGCTAGCCTAGAGGAGACACCAGTAGAGCTTGGAGTAGATTGTTAGGTTATTGTCTAGTTGTTGTTTTCAGTTATTTCATAAGTTGTATTTATTTCATACTCTGTGGGTGTGGTGATGTTAATACTTAAACTTCTTCAAATCGGGTTTTGTATTAAACATTGTGATCCTACTATCTATTCCATTCGTGCTGATTATCTCTCCTAGATATTTTGTGATTGAGTTGTATCCTTCTGAGAATGTCCTCCGTTTGGAGAGTATATTATATTGTATTTAGTTTGTGATTGAGACCTAGGACAACATTCTACCGCCGACACTGTGGCGTAGGCTGGACGTACCCACGGTCTCGTGCCCCTTCACCGGGTGCGGGTCGTGACAAAGTGCCAAGCTCCTCGCGTGGTCTTACAAGTGTGGTTAGTGTCACTACCAAGTCCATTATCACTAGATACATGTCATGCAAAACTATGATCACCGTGCTATGTATATGCATTGCTACACCCCTATCATAGTCATATGGTCAACCCTAACATAGGGAAACATATATATAATTTGTTCCTAACATAAAACCCTAGACATGGTACGACACTATTTCTAACTATGGTGTCCACCTACAATCATGCAACTAATCAAAGCCAAGTCTAGACACTGGTGCTATCACATGTGAATGGCTCACAATCCCTACTTACTTACATATTTGACATGTTGACCTTCTAGTACCATATGTGCATAGGCATATCCATATGTCCTCAAGTCTAGACATACTACTACACCTGGTGTCATGCATGACTAAACATAGATTCTAACTCAAATTCATGGTCATGGTCTAATATAATCTAGTCATGGTTTCTAGGTATAGAACATGGCATGTGTACAACCTATGTGACCCATATTTCTAGACAAGTGTCCATGTGCTCTATAGTCTGTACACAAGGATAAACATGATATCAAGCATGACTAAAATATGATTTGGCTAAACATCCTCCTAAAATTTAGACATTATTTCTAAACATTGTATATAGCAATATTCATAACATATCATTTATAATCCACACTTCCTAAATAAGTGTCACATTAATATAAGTACATGAAAATATTTAGCAAGGTTATATGTGTGTCAACCATGACCTATTTAGGCTCATTCGTAACATAAAATTACTTGTGCATGCTCAATCATTCATGAACACTCTCATTTAGGCTAAACTACTTCTAGGTGCAATATATTCATGAAACTAGTGTGTGTGCCCATGGAATAACTTGTGCATGCACCAAATTAGTTTTTATCCCACATATAAACATGTATAACACATCTACACCCCCGGCCATAGTGTTTAGGATAGGTTACACATGAATTAGCAATGATCATGGGTCTAAGAAATCAAGAGTGTGTGTGTGTGTGTGTTACCATTGAAACTAGTATATGTTCAAGATGAGTTTATAAGTTATACCAATGGAAATGTGGCTCGAACCACCACTCATGGGCGTGCTCCTAGAGCCAAGGACGGATTCTAAGGCCTCACGAAGGACGTGGAAAGCAGCTACAAGCAGCTGCTAGCACGGTATCAGCAAACAACAGCTAGGCTGCGTTGGTGACTATTTTAGGAGGTTTTGTGGGATTTTTTGGTGAAATAATTGTGAAAAGAAGTTGTAGAGAAGAGAGGGAGGAACAAATATGGTGAATGATTTGTGGGAAAATTATGAACAGGGTAAGAGCTATAGCTGGCCAAAGAGGAGGGTGTAAATATGGAGCACACAGCAACTAGCTTGCAATGGTGGTTGTTTTTGAGGGGCTTGTGGGGGTTTTTGGTGGTTGAGTTATGAAGGAGAGGGAGAGGAAGAAATGTTGTGATGGAGTTATAGGTAAATTATGAATAGAGAGAGCTAAAGACACAACAACAATCGAAATATGCAACAGCACCCTGTAGTGGACAGCAGTTATGGCTGCTTAGGATACTGTTTTGAGGAGCTTGAAAGGGTTTTTAGGAAAAGTGTTGTGAAGAGAAATAGTGGAGAAGACGGTAAGGAAGAAATGTTATGAAGGACTTGTGGGAAATTGTGAAGGGGAAAGGAGTTATGGTCAGATTTGTGAGGAGGTACTGTTATGGGTCCTAAAATTGATCCTAAGGCAAGATTAGAAAGACCACAAAAGAATAAGTTGCACTCACTAAAATAACGTGTTGGTTTTGTATTGGTGGACTAGGAGCTCACTCACCAGTATGGTTGAGTACCGATACCCCACCAGTCTTCATGTGCAGTTTTAGATATTAACACGCTCGGGGCGGAGCTCGCTTGGACACACTGAGGTATGAAGTTCCTTGGCGTTTCAAGGCATGCGGCCGTGTTGAAGTTTTCACCTATACGGGACATAATATATAGACATCGCCTTCTGAAGCATCTACGAAATGGCAAGCCTTGAACTTTGTATCGAGAGATGAGAGAGCTGAGTATTTATATTTAGAGAGATTGTGAGCTTGAGCGATTGTAATTTTGGCTTCGTGCCCTTGTAATCTTAATTTTATTATCGATAAAAAGGACTTGATTTTTTCCAAATAATTGTGTTTCTTTTGTTTATTCAATGCTTCTACTTTGGGACTTCTGTGCAACGACCCCGCCGCTTAGCCTATAATCGACCGTTATGGAAATCGTCTTGTGAGAGTGCAACCTAGACTCGCGCGGCATCACGCCCTAGCGAAGATGAACAGTTCATGCGAAACCAGGGCGTGCCATAATGCATGGTACCAAAGCATGGCTTTACGTCCTTGGAATTCAATTGAATACTTTAACTCTTATGTCTTCATACTAAATGTTTCTTTCCGTAACTGATGTTCTTGGTACGCTCTCTCTCAATGTTTCGCGGAATGTTCCATACAATAATTCTATATATTTTGTAAAATCTCAAGAGCGAAAATTTGGTTAAACAAAGGTGATTTCATATAAGGCATGGTTGAATAAGTTGAGATGGGCAATATACACTTATACTTGCGTCGATGTTAGCAAAGTTGTGTGCGGAATTCAATTTATTTCGGACGAGAATGAGTTGGACTCGATTTGAGTAGGTAGGATAACTATCGATTGAGGTAAGATGATATCGTCGATACGATATAGATGTATCATTCTTAAGATTTTGAGGAATGGTTTGAACGAAGAATCAAAATGATCGAATGTGATTCTAATAATCATTTCGAGGATTTATCGAGTAACTTCATCACTGAGTGGTGTGTGGGATAGCCATGGAGATGTTGATCGATTGAGGACCGGGGTGTCGATGGATCTATTAGCAAGCGATACGAGTATGCAAGCCTTAGATCGAGTTAATTGTGATTTTGAAGTTTTAGATGAGTTGGTTCGAATGAACGAGGAAACGATGCGCATCAGATTATGATTGCACTAAGTATGAAATGCAAAATGATTGAGTAGATATATTGAATCGAGGAAAAGTTAAGGCCTAACAAATGAATGACTCAGTTGAGGAATCAATATAGATCATATACGAAAATCTTAGCACAGATCTGAATGGAATTGAAAATTTAAAAATTGACTAAGGAAAGCTTGGAAATGTTGATTTGAAGATATGAGAATGACTCTAAGAATTTGGGATAGATGCTGCTTGATGACTTAAGATAGACAGATGAATATATGTGATTTTGGGTTTGAACGAATTGATCATGTAACTAGTTTAGAAGATAGCTATAACAAAATTGATCTTAAAATTGTAAGAGCTGATTGTATATCCATTTCGGATGATAGCATTGGTTGTACGACTTGGAGTTCATTGTAAAAGGAAGATCGTTAGGTTAGATATGTCATCGATGGTATGAGGCGTATCAAAGTTCGATGTACGATAACTCGGGGGTACACTGATTCGAAGAATGATGATCATATAAGATGTTATTGTTCAGATGATTTTACCTTGGGATTTTGATAGAGATGAATGTTCAGATGATTGATAAGATGAACTTGAAGTTTGAGTGAATGGACACTACTCGAAATATGTGAAACAAAATATTGGCAGATTTGATGATCATTGTGATAAAGGATTGTTACGATTTAGAAATTTTGATAGGCGATCTTATGATTGTGCGATGAAATGAATGCACGACTTAAGGACTAGTAGGATTGGGATTTGAAAAAAGTTATTATAGACAAAATTTTGATTGGGATGTTATGATTTAAGATTGAAATCAAACGGGTTTTTGAGGATTGAATGAATCAAATGGTTACTTGGTCGAATTTGAAGGCGAAATTATGTTTCGATAAAAATCAAAGGGGTTTTTGAGGATTGAATGAATCAAATGGTTACTTGGTCGGATTTGAAACGATATTATCGTGATTAAGATTGTAATCGTAAGAGTGTAATCAAATTGTGCAAAATAAAATAAAAGATTTAGATTTTGATTGATTGTTCAAAAAGTTTAAAAAATTTCGGACGATGGAACGTAGGCAATGCAAAAGATGACTTTTGAAGATAGTGAAATTGTTAGCAAGAATTGAGTATCAATACGTACGATTTTGTTTGAGCCATTGATGCAGTCAGGTTTGGGAGATCGATTGGGAAATTGACATAATTGTATTCGGTTGGATATGATTTAAGGCTATACTGGGTTTTGACTAGAAAATAGAGGATGATCGATTTGTTTATGCATGGATTCGAAATGAATAAGGAACGATGCTTTTGTCTGTTTGCCCTAGAACTAAGTTGCTCGTGTATGCGGCAAGTTGTAAGTTACCCCGTCTTCAAGGATAGCAGGCAAGGTCAAGTATATATAATAAGCTGATGAATGTATAATCAGGAAAGTTTCGAGGATGAAACTTGTTCTGAGCGGCATATTATGTAATGTCCTGTCCCGCTCAATTCAACCGGAGGAATCGAAACACAATGCCATTTGGACTTAGCCATGCAATGGCTTACTCGAAGTTCCGCTCGGTCAAGGCAGCTCCTCATTCAGGTAGGTGACTTCAGTGAACTTGCCTCAGCTTGCCTTCACACTAATAAATGGAACTTTTCAAATTGTACTGAGTAGGTATGCTAATAAAAAGAGACGAACTCATGTAACTAAAGAGAATAATATCGTATGAGTCAGATTGTGTAGAACGTGAAAAATGTCCCTTATTGTATAGATATCACTCCACGATGGCTTTTAAAGTTGGCACTCGGTCCTTCGATCCTACGACTTGGATAAGAAGAGAGGCAAAGTAGGTGACACTTATCCCGGCACATAGACTCTCGACTTGTAGTCATAGTCTAGACGTTCCCATGGTCACATTGCTTATCATAGCATGTGTGTCCTACGATTTTAATATGGGCCATACGGTTTATGGCATGAGTTATGGCACCCAAGTAACGCAACTTGTTCAAGTTGAGCAGGAGGGCTATATGTCACACCCCAGTCCCGATACGAACAAGTATAGAGCACCAATAAGGAGCCTAACCAGACGTAGTTCACTGTAATATAAACAAGCTATACAACAACACGTGCAGGTTATCTAGTCTCATCCATAGATAATATCACAATGAAGGAAGTGACTAAAATATAAGTAATGTTTAAAAAATCCACAGGTACAACTCAGAGTCATGTAGAGAACAATCCACAGATAAAATGTAATAAAACAAGAGAAGTATCTAAGCAATAAAGAAAAACTGGTGGGATGCCAGCTAGCTAGATAGAGGCACCAAAACCAAGCAAAAGTCTCCGACGCATCTAGGGGAACAACCTCTAGACCCTCATCGGTAGCAGCTCCAACTCCGTAGTCCGTAGGATACAGGTGCTCGTATAGATCTGGAAAGAGCCAGGTCGTCATGGGACATACAAGTATACATAATAGCATGCTGAATGTAAAACAGTAAACATATATAATTGGGTAAGCTAACCAACTATGTGAATATGCACTCGAGTTATCGCTAGGGCGCATAGATAGGGGTAGATAATCAAGACGTCCCCAAGACTGCTCGAAAGCGCGTAGGACCATTTAAAGAAGGTGAGATGTTCATACGCTTACTAGACGATGCTCCCCTCCCAATATACTGTCAAACTGTGATGACATTATGCAAGTCGACTGAAAGCTACCAAGCTAACTCTAGTCCTTTATAACTATCCATAATGTGATCATACGCACTAATGGCCAGTCATCAAGCTAATCTACGTCCTCAAAGGCAGTCAGTTCACTAGAAAGAAAATGTATCAGATCTATGTATAGGCCTGAAGATAACCATGTACTTTCAAATATATGGGTCAAGTCGGCTAACCCTTAGGTCACGAACTCACATGACATATCGACTCAAAGTCGATTTACACCCGAGTAAGCTCAGACGCACGTTCCTAGCTAACAAAACTGACTATATATAAATGTAAATGCAGAAATTTCAGCAAGGTATACTTGCCTTCCAATTCCAACTGTAAGCCAACTGAAGCTGCTCCGGCATCCTCGAGAGAAGCGTCGCGAATACCAACCAAGTTAAGGTAACACTAATTAGGCTCTACTTAACTAATTCCCTTGAGTTATTATCTAGTTATTAATTACTAGGTTGACTACACTATCAAACAACCAGACCAAAACAAACTAGTTACCAAAGTACACCAAAAACCACATCAAAACAATTACTAAATAAATAATGTTAATTCTGGGATAATTTAAAATTAAGGTTTTTGATCAGGGTGACATCACCTATATGTTCTATGGTCCAAAACATTGAGTGAAGTCAAAACTGGGTCCTTCCGGGTCGTCGGCTAGTCATAAAACCCAATAAATAGCTAAAAATTAATTCTGAAATAAATGTTCATTAAATCAGAATAAAATAGTAATTATAATATTTTAGAAGTTCAAAATAATGGATTTTGGTCGGGGTTCAAGTCCAAGGTCGCCGGGGTCAACTTTGGTCCAAACTAGCTAGTTTTGTACATAATATGCTACTAAAATAAATGTTTGCACGAAAAATACAAATCTGAATAAATATCGAAAGATCAGAATAAAATATAATAAATATCTAACTTACTCTGAAAATAATTGGGGTTTAAAGTTCGAAAGTACCGGGGGTCCAATTTTGTCAAACTATGTCTTAATAGTTACATAAAAACACTTGGAAACCAATTTTATAAAAATAATAAAAACCTGATTATAATTAACAGATTATAATTAAATATTAAAATATACCCATTTTCATAAAAAAAATATCTAGGGTTTTTATTTGGGGTCAATAAGGTCTAAGTCCGGGCACAAATCTAGTCAACTAGTCTACAACTAGTCATTGATTAAATATACAAATAAATAAATAATAAATCTGAAATTATAATATTAATTACAACAAAAAATATTTAAACCATAGGCTTACAAAACATGCATTGCATATAATAGATATTGCAAATAATCAAGCTAAATAATACACCAAAATACTAGTACCTTATAGTATATTAAAAATAAGGTTTTAAAGCATAAGAACAATTTATCGTTATATCATTACAACTATCACGCAAACCATCATATCATTATCTAGATTAGTCATGAATTAAAGAGGACCTAATTAACATTACATATGGTTCGCATAACCCATAGATC
>JANAVB010030656.1:0-43995 GCA_029216955.1 Iris pallida | reverse complement strand
AACTCAAAATTCGAAATTTAAAACTTTATTAAACTTTACAATGAATGAAAGATACAACTTAAACCATTTTCTACATACATTAAGAAAAAAGAAAACTCTAGGCAAACAGCTCATCAGTCTCGAAATCCTCGTCTTGGGACCTTGAAAATATCTCGGAACAAAGCCTCATCAGTGATACCTAAAAATGTTGGGTCTCCAGTCAGGAGGGAGCAAAGTATAATTCATGCTAATTTTAAAACAGTAAGTAAATAATAGAATCATGCAGTTTTAAACAGTTTGAAGAAAGAATAGTTTTCAGCGGTAAAACAGTGTGATTTGAACAGGCAATGAATTATGACCGGCTTGGGATGTACAGTAGTATCCTAGCGATACGATATGGCTTGTCCCCGTGTGAAGAGGGGAAACTTAATACAGTCAGTAGTTACAGTTGGCTTGTCATAATCATTACTCTATTCCCCCAGTCCCAATCAGTACAGTAGTCACAATCAGTACTCTCCGAGAGAGTTTCGTGTTTGCATCGTGGTTTTAAACATGCAGTAAAACGATTATAGAAATAACTGTAAAACTAACACAAACTATACTTGCCTCAGGAAAATGACTGGAGAGATGAGTTGGTACCGAGAGGAACGTCAGGTATATCTTCGAGTTCCTACAGTTGAGAACTCGACTTAGATCCGCTAGATAACCAAGCTAAGTGTGCTAATTGCAATCTCTAGTAACAAGTCCTAGTCAGGTTTTTAAGTTGTTATTAAGCTACAGCTAACGTTTACGTCGCAAACTACGTGCGTTGCTTAGACCAGTTAATTTGATTATTTGGAAAAATAATGAGAACCGATTATCTTTGGAAAACTTTGTGTTTTCGTATATATCTATAAAATATAGTTTCTTTTAGTGATAAATCATGAACTAGTTTTACTAATATTTTTATCCATTTATTTAATTCTTAATTAATTATATGATTACGCTCTAACTACGATTATACATCCAATCCAAAAACCACCCAAAAATCAACATCAACTCAAAAGAAAGTAAATCTACACTATGCAATACATGGCACAGCTAATCATCCTAGAGTTATGGGCTTATGCCCTGTACAATTCTTTTTACATAAATAAGAGGAAACGTTTTAGTTATTAAATAAAGTGCAGTAAATAAATAATTTAATAAATAGCTTAAACATTAAATAAAATAATTTAAATAAAGTTGGAGTCTCAGACTCGGTCCATCATTACATTCAGCTAATACCTCAACGCCCGGTCGGACCGGTGCGTTTGCATTTCGCTAGGGCCCACAGACCGGTACGGTCGTCGCCCGAAAATCAGTTTTTAAAATTCTTTTCGAAAACCGATTTGAAATCAAAATAAAGTTTTGTAAAAATTTGGGCAGCATTTCCTCTATTTCGGGACAACCCAAAACTGGAAAATGCGCCACAAAACCTGCAATTTGTTCCAACCAGAATAATAATCCCGAAAATATAACCCGAGTAATTTCCAACCAAAATAATAATCCCGAAAATATAACCACCGAATAATTTCCAACCACCAGAACCTTCCCAAAATACCCGGGATTTCCGCAATCAAACCAGCAACACACAATCTCAGCAGACAAAATCACAGAAATGCTAACGTAGCTAACCGAATCTACTACGTAGCTAACCGGATTTCCCAAAGGGAAACCGGGGACCGATTATCATCATAGACTCTACGGGAGGGACGAACTACTGTGATTAACAGAGATTACCAAATTTCCGTTGGCGGGAGCCGCAGGAAGAACTTGGGGAGAGCCGAAACAACGTTCGGACAACGCTGGATCGGGTGCACGAATCGCGGATCTGGACAGCGGGGAGAACTCCGCAGATCTGGACAGGGGTGCGTCGCGAAGCGCTGGAAAGGGGCGCACGGCCAGGGGATGGTCGGCGCGGGAACGGGGCAGCGCCGGGTGTAGTGCCCCAAAATTCGTGATACGTATTTTATACGTGATCGTATTTCTGACCAGTATTTTTCATTTCTTGACCAGTTAAGTTGTGGTATATTTCATACTTAGCATTGTAGTTTAATTGTCATTTATCATTCCTGGATTAATTCTGATTAATGGAGCTTGGTTTTATTTGGATAGGAGAAGAAATTGGTTTGGTTTGATTTATTATGCATTGGACCATCTTAGCTAACCTCCACCCTAAACACAACTATCCTCCCCCATTAAAATCCCCACCTAACACTCTCTCTCTCATATTTTCCTCCATTAATTCTTCTTCTTCTTCCTCCACACAACTCTCCAACCCATTAGGCAAGTGCACCTTGCCATCAAATAAGCACCACTTTTTATTTGTTCATTAACTAGATTAGGCCATGGAGAACAACTTTAGAACTTGACATTTTGTGATTTGAAGCTTTCATTCTTCTAGATCTAGGTTTTAACCATTTTCGAAAATCCTTGGTTTTGATCTATTAAACTTTGATTTTTTGCTTGTTTGATGCTTCTATGTGGAAGAGAATTCAATTTTACTCAAGTTAGACCTTTGAAAATCTAGATTTGGCTTTGATTTGACAAAGATATGAAAGTTTGAATTTTTGGTGTTCTTGGTGTTCTTTTCGGCCTGGGAGTAGCAGCTTGCAGCCTGCGCTCTTTAGCGCAGTGCTGGATTGCGCATCCCCCTCGGCCAGCTCTTTAGCGCAGCGCCGACCGCGCAGCTTGCCCCTTGGCGAACTGCGCTCAACCCGACTGCGCATAGATTCCTGCGCAGTTCATACTCTGCGCAGTCTGCTCATGCGCAGTCTGCTCCTGCGCAGTTCATACTCTGCGCAGTCTGCTCATGCGCAATCTGACCCTGCGCCACCCATTCCTGCGCAATCTGCTCCTGCGCAGTTCATACTCTGCGCAGTCTGCTCATTCGCAACCTGATCCGCGCAATCCATACTCTGCGCAGTCTACCCTTGCGCAAGGTAACCCTTGCGCAAGGCAACCCCTGCACAGCTCACCCTGCGCAGTGCATACCCTGCACAATCCACTTGTCTATGATGAATTAGTTATTTTTGATCTTGGCTCTTCTATAGTCCTTTATATTAGTATTTTATTAGATTTTATGCCCATTTTATATCCTTACGCCTTTTGTCATGAACTTAATTTTACTTAATATGTTGGAATGACTATTGTACATGGCACGGTATGGCAAGGAACTAGTATAACATGATAGTGGCCCGTCGTGGCGCACTCCTGACAAGTACCCTGACATGAATTATCTTGATAACTTGATAGTGGCCCGTGGCGGCGCACTCCTGACTTGACATGACTTGATAACTTAGCTTGACCTGTCTTGACACCGTGGGTGTTCCTGCTTGCTTGCTTGTGCAATCCACTCGTCTTGTCTTGCATCATGTCTAGGACGTGACTTCCTGGTTCCCACGGTCAGGGATTCATACTGAATCTGGCTAGGTTAATGACTAGATTGATCAATTAGTTCATGGAGAATTTCCCAGTTACCTGTTGCCCCTTTGGTCCCGGCCTTATATATATATACATGGGTTTGTTGCTATCCGTCGAGATGAGCGCACTTCCAGCCCGCCGTCGAGCGTGGTACCTTAGGACACATGTATCTTACTACAGTGTGTCTGCTATATCATGCTATTTTCCTTTTCTTGCTGGGAGCATTCAGGTAGTAACAAACAGGTAACCGGACTTGGAATTCTCATTGCATCTTGTTAGTAATCAGGTCTGTGATAACCCTAGTTAGTTAAAGTAGTAAGCCGTAGTACTTGCTTGGCCGTGATTGATTGAATGGAGTCTAGTCCCTCTTGTCCTGTCCTGATCCTGTGCAAGGTCATGACATGACATGATAACTCTGCTTTACCTTAATCATGTTTAATTGCAAGTCTTGAATTCGCGTATTTTATCTTGTCGATAAATGGTGGAAGAAACCAAGTTCCGTTCAGACGAAGGGTTACAACCCCGGTCCTTGTTTGGTTTACGGGTTGTAACCTGGCTATCTGAATAGTTCCATGGTCATCTCATCGTATATCATCCTGTCATGCCTTTCCATATGTTCTGTTTTATCGATTCTGTACAAGATTTGTCGTTTATATCTAACTATCATGCCTTTTCTTAAATTACTGTCTCTTATATGTAATTATATTATTGTGCTGATTGCTGGCTTTTGTTCTTATTTCGTGGCCTCCTTTGTGGCACTTGCTCTTTCTGGGGTCTGACCCAGCTGGTTTTGTATGGCCAGATACCGGAGCAGCAGCAAAGGATCTACCTGCTTTCCAGCCCGATGGTGAACACTAAACGGGGAACCCGGCAACGAGTGGGTTTTCTCTTTTGTTTCTCCCACTGTATTGTTAACTGATATCTTTTGAGGCGTTTAGCCGACGAGCACTTGTTAGCTCGATGCACTTTACTTTCTATCTGCCTACGGGCTGTAATCATGATTGGCAACTCGAGGTTGATCATGTATGACTTAACTCTTGCTAGTCCTTACATTTTGTACGACTAGCTTCATGATCATCTGGATATGTAATGTTTGGGACGCCTTACAATTGTATTTGGTGGTCTGATATCTTGTTACTATCATTACTTGTTGAGATTGAGACAATAGCTTGATTTGACCCTAGAGACTTTTGGTTTGTAGCGTACCCTACATAGCTAGACAGCCGTGACCGTATAGCGGGATGGTTGCCGTTCCGTTATACGTAGCTGGCTGTGCACGTCCCCGTTCTTCAGTATTCTGGTTCTGGGGCGTGACACCGGGAGCTGCCGGAGAAGGAACGCGGGAGAGGGGACAGCGCCGGGAGGGGACAGCGCTGGGGCGGACGGCGGAAACTTCGCCGGAAGGGCGGACCGCGGGAACGGGGTGCTGCCCGATAGGAAATCGGGGCGGGGGTCCGCGCTCTGGACGGGGGAGGCGCCGGCAGATCTGGCCGGAAAGGGGGCGCGAGGGAGAGCTCGCGGAGGCGGGCGGCGGGGGCGCAGAGGGGGCGCTGGTTGGCACGAACCCGCGGGGAGCGGCGGCCGAGAAGTCGCCGGAGGGGCGCGCTCTCGCGGGGAACGGTGCGGACGGGGCTAGGGTGGCCGAGAACGGGCGGTCGGAGCAGCCGAGAAGGAGTCGGCCGGACGCTCGGGGAGGACGACCGCGGGCAGGGGTTAGGTGAGAAGGAGAGTTTTGGTCTCTGTGAGAGAGAATAGGGGAAATAATAAATGGAGAGGGATGAGAGTTGAGCTTATCTCTCTGTGAAGTGGGAATAATGGGTTCTGTGAGGAGGAGAAGTAGTCTGAGAGGAGAGGGTTGCTCTCCTATGAATTCGTGAGTGAACCAGAGAGTGGGAATGAGAGAAAAAGTGGGGGAATGGGGATTTAATGGGAGAGTGATTAAAGGGGAGTTAGAATAGGAAGGGTGCTGACCAATACGTGGGGAGTGAGGTGCTGTTTGAAGAGAAAAAGTAAATGAGAAGGGAGTGAAAGGAGGAGTTGTTGAACGTGGGAAGGGGAAGAGGTGCTGGTCCAAATTGGACCGGCTCTCCAAACAGTTTTTTTTAATAATTAAACCAAGTCAGATTTAATAGGAAGGGAAAATGAAATTGGGTTTCGGCTCAGGCCTGGGTGTGGGTTCGGACTCGGGTCTGGGTCCGAAAATCAAAAGTCCAAGTTATTAATTTTTCGAAATCATTTTCCACTCAAAATATTTAAAATAATAATAATATTAATAATAATAATAATTTTAGAAAAATACTACTAATAATAACACCACTCTATTTAATAATTAACTACGAATTAATGGGTTTCACACAAGGGTTAATAGTCTAGGATACGTGTCTGATACGGACACCAAACCAACCCTAAATTTCACCAAACTTGACCCACAGTTAGGGTAGACCTATATGCATGCATTTATGAAGAAAAAACAGAGTATTAACTAGGTTTGAGGGCATTTACCTATTCGTGCAATTTCAATAGAAAATCAATAAAGAGGGGGTGTGTTCCTTCCACTTGGTGATGCCCAAAGCTCATAAATTCTGGATTGCTAGCCTCCCTTAGCACCCTTGATGTTGTAGGGTCCCAATGCAAAAGACTAAAGGTGATTTGGATCAAAAATGATCAAGTTGTAGAGGTTTGAAGAAATAGAATTTTGTAGGATTAAAATTCATGTAAAAATGATCATGAATGAATACAATGGGTTATATAGGAAGGTGTAGGGCTAGGGGGTACCCCATGGCCGGCCATGGCAAGGGGGGGTGTCCTAGGCTTTCCTTCAAGGTGAAGGCAAAGACTTTCATGCCAAAGGGTTGATATTTTGAGTGATTCAAGCAAAATATCACATGTATAAATATCTAGATATTTATCCTACTTTAATCAAAGACTAATATCTATCCTCAAGCCTCTAGATTAGTAGCTAACCTCTAGATTAGTGCTAAACTAGGTTAGGGACTAACATGACACTAATCAATAATTAAATAATAATAAAAACACATAAATCCAATAATTCCAAATAAATCCTAGAAAATTACCAAAATACCTTTTAGGCTAAAAAGCCGTAACTTGATATTCTAAACCTATGGCTAGGCTCACATGATCATGGTTAGTCTCTAGGTTATGAATCTCTAGGGTTTACACTAGGGTTATACTAGTAAAGTCACAAAGTCATAAGTCGTGACTTAGAGAATAGTTTTAAATAACTAAAAATCACCAAAATCATATCATGACTAAAATACCATTAATAAATAATAAAATAATAAATTTTCAAAATACCCCAATTTCAGAAAACTGGGTGTTACAGATGAGCCGAACTCAAAATGACCCGTTGACCCGGAAAGTGGGACCCGCTTTGCACCAAAATGCGTGCCAGGGCCCACGTTCTCCAAATCAAGCAAACTTTATACGAAAACATGCCAGAACGACGCCACGAGTCTACTGGTGGTGTCAGAAATTGAATCCGGAGTCCCGGGTTCAAAAATGGAATTTTACAAGTGCAACACTAAGAATTCGAACGGCCAACTTTGGCGTCGAATTCGACCGACCTAACAAGCTCAAACTGAAATGAAATCTAAAGGGGACAGGAAGAGGGTTATACCAGCTGTGCACCGGAACTGGTGGCGCACAAAACGGAGCTGCAACGACGAAGATACGAACCCGCGAAGTTGGCGTCGCAAAACTGTCCAAAAATAGTACAAATTAAAACGTCAACTTGGTGGCCGTTTTGATGTATCAAACGACGAAATTAATGGTTCAAACTTGACAGAAGTGAAGAGGGATATACCGAGATTGAGACGGAGCAAGGAGTTCGCCGATCCAACGGTCGGATTCTCCAAAAAATCGGTGCGAAGTTGCTGCGACGGAACGACATTTCTGAATCTCGTTCGCACGCGCGTCGACGGGATTCCGTGCAAAACGCACGAATAGTCTGTTTCTCGCGTCGTGGAGGACGACGACCGCCCAGGGGGGTCGCCCAGAGGTGCGCCCGGCTTGCGCGCGGCCGTGGGGGGACTCGCCGGCGCCGGCGACGGCCGGAGCGGCGCACGGTGGCTGCTGTGCGCGCGGTCGGAGCTGTGGCTGCTGCCGCTGTGCTCGCAGCTGCTGTTGCGAGCTGCTGCCCGTGCGGCGGTGCTCGCCTAGCGCGGTGCGGCGTGCGGTGGTGGGCACGGCGACGCGGCCAGCAGGTGGGGGAGGTGATGGGTGTGGTGGTGGTTTTAATGGTGGTGAGGTAAGAAGAGGATGATGGGGGATGAGGAAGTCGGAAGGAGGAGAGGGTTATCGGGGAGGAGCTCGTGGCCGTGGCGCTCGCCGGAGGAATGGGCCGGCTGCTGGTGAGGGAGAGGGAAGTTTTGTTGTGTGAGTGAATATAAGAGGAGGAGAGAAGAGAAGATATTAATGTGGGAGAGAGAGAGAGAGAAATGAATAAGAGAGGGGGAGTGGGCTGCTCGTACAGGAGGTGAGGGAGGGTGTAAGGTTTTTAAATGTAGAGAGAGAGAGATCTTAATATTATATTTTTTTTCTTTTCATATATATAAAGAGAGAGAGAAATAGAGATATTATACAAAGGGAGATATTTAGCGTCGAGGAAAAGAGGAAATATCAACGAGGTGTATAGGCAGTCATGACAGGGGTTACACCAAATTGGGTTGGGTGTTGGGTCAAGTTGGTCAGGCTTGGGACCAAGATTTAATTAAAATAATTTTAAACCAATTTAAAATCACGGATAAAATAGGAGCACAAGGGAGATAAATTCGGTAGCACGCAAGTGGCACGTGCACAGTAGGCTCAAAACAGGCCAGGGCCATATATTGGGTCGACTGGATTGGACCGATGTTGGACCCGAAAATTATATTGGAAGTTAAATCACGAATTACGGCAGACGATAAATTGGTCTAAATTGAACCGAAAGTTGTGCGAAGGAAATGGAGCACAAAATGGAGTGTCTGAGTGGGACACGAAGGTCATGGGTGAAGAGCGTCTCGAGTAGATCAGGCATGACAAGTTGGTTTCAAGAAAAAGACTAGTCTGGTGCTCCTAAATTAAAAGCCACGGTAACGTGCATATGAGGATCCAGGAAAAGAGTGGGAATTCAATTAATAATTAAAATGGTCTAAATTGACCCGAACTTGCGCGAAGCAAAAAGAGTACAAGGGAGCAAGTTCGAGTGGGACACGATATATCAATGTAAAGATAATCTCGTCTACTACAAACTTCAAGAAGGAAGTTTCCAGAGACTGGCATCCCTGATGCTCTAGAATTCCAAGTCACGGTAAAGAGCATTAAATCAAATAATAAACAAATAATAATATCTATTCAAAATAATTGAATTATAAAATTTAAAAAAATAAGCCCTAAATTCAGGGGCTTACAGGTAGAAAAACTCTCTCCAATGCAAAAGTATTGAGAAGACAATAAAAAAATATTTTTTCCAACTTCCAAGACAACTTTTAAGACAACTACTCATCTTCTTTCTTTTTTCTAATATTTTTATTCATGATTGATGACATGGAAGAGAAGACATTGTCAAGTACATTGTCTAGAACAAGAGTACAAGACAATCAACTTCACAATGTCTTCTTTAATTTTTGCCACATAAACTTTACAATTGACTTGACAATTGCATTGGAGAAGAACTTTTGAATAAAATTTTGTCATTCCTATGTGGCATTAACTTTTTTCCAAAGTCACAATAGGGTTGGAGATGCTCTTAGAAAAAGTCTAACAAAAGGGGTAGCTGTACCTAAGTAATCCACTTTCAAAAATTAATTAATTCGATCTTAATCTCTCCTTAATCCTTATATTATACGCCTCCATTATTCCTTCCTTCTCCCCAACGCGTCATTTTTTTTTTTTCCTTTTTCCCAAAAAAGAAAGAAAAAGAAAACCCTCTTCCGCCGACGATCGAGAGAGAGAGAGAGAGAGATGAAGATCAAGGTGAAGACTCTGAAGGGATCCGTCTTCGAGATCGACGCCAACCCCGAGGACTCGGTACGAAAATTTCTTCCAAAATTAGGGTTTGGATCCATCTCCCGGTTCCAAAAACTAGGGTTTTTTTTTTGGCTTTCTTTCGAATTTTAGGGTTCTTAGTTTGGTGCAGATTTACTTTGATTTGTTGGCTACTACTACTGTAGCTGTAGATTAGTTCCGGAATTTGGGAGTAGATTGGTAATTACTTTGGGTCAGGTTATCAATTTGGTAAAATTGAGTTCCTTATCGGTTGATAGTGATGATTGTTACTATGTGATTACAGAAGCAGTTTCCATTATATCGAGAATTGTTATGGTCAAAAAACCATTATATATAGGGCCAGTTTGGTTCCCGTTGAACTGGGAAAAAGTTCCACTTCAAAGCGTTTGGCTTTTGACGTTGTATGGCGGAAACGGCAGAAAGGTGGGAACTGAGCACATTTCGTTTGCCGTTTCGGCCACAGACGGTCCATTCCAAACGTGAATCAAACTAGCACATTAGGGCTAGTTCGGTTTCCGTTTGAAATTCGGCGTTTCTGCCATTTCCGACGGCGTCCTGAGCAAAATGGAAAACGGAGTACGTCGGGTTCCCGATTTTTGCCATTCCCCACTTACAGAAGTGGCCGAAAATGGCTTATGCCCCCGAGAGCTCCGTTTGATGTTTGCCATATGAAATGGAGAGTGTTTGTCATATCAAATGGGGACCAAACTAGCCCTATGTGCGATCCTTAAATTATAATTTTAAGGAGACACTAAGTTTAAAAAATACTATGAATAAGCTATAGTGTAGCTAGATAGAATTGAACTCAAAACCTCTTGGTTAAAATTCCATTAATTAAATAGGAGGAAAATTAGAACATACATAAAATTGAAATCTCCGAGGGGCCGCCACCCCCTCGGTGTAGGTTAGGTTGGTCCACTCTTGGTTGCAAAGACATGAATATGATGCGACACGGACACGGCACCAACTTATAGAGTGTATGTGCTTCCTAGGTGAAAATTTGGACTTAGTGATTGCATCCAATTTATTCTATATGTTTTCTAAATTTCCTGGCTTTGTTGGCCATAGAACTTAAATACAAACATATTTCTCCTTGTTGATCAGGTTAGTTAGCCCCTACTGGTGGGTTTATTACTACCCTTTTATCATTATTTGACAATACCTATGTTGCACGGCTACAAGTAGGACACGGCAGGATTGAAAACACTCCAACACAGATTTTGGCATCCTAGTCTATTTTGGAGTGTGTTTGTCGTGTCCGATACATGGCTGACATGAGGTGACACGTACGTGGCACTAGCTTTAAGTGAGTCTTTGTTTCCAAGGATCATGTACATACCAAAGTCACCTTTGGGCCCTCAATGCTGCTTGCATCTCCTTTCCCTTTTTTCCCCATCCCTAACAAAACAACCACCATCAAGAGGAATTGTATAAACTGACTTCTGCTTTCTATTATGTAATTTTAAATATGGTGCTGCGGTTCTAAAATCTATGCAAGTTCATGTATCTTATTTTCTTTATTATGATTTTTTGGCTGTTTTAGAATAATTTCAATTACATGTTTCGAGCAGATTATTGATGTAAAAAAGAATATAGAGAGCACACAAGGTGGAAATCTTTACCCACATGATCAACAGATGCTCATACATCAGGGTAAAGTTCTCAAGGATGAGACCACACTGCAGGAAAACCAAGTTGCTGAAAACAGCTTTGTGGTAATAATGCTGAAAAAGGTACTTTCTCCTCTAGGAGCATGTGCTCTTGTTTCTTTACTGTTTTATTAGGAGATAAAACGTGTCTTGTATTTGTAGTGTTTTGTGTCATTACATGAAGGTGTAAGGATGCACTTGCTTAACTATAACATATATGATTTATTATTATTTGTCATAAGTTACATTTGCGAGTGGCCTATATGGCATTCATTTCCCTACAACTTAGAGGAGAAACAAAAGATGAACTAATTGAAGGATGGAGTCACCGAAAGAAGAGTAACAGAGAGGAACCATGAATAAGGTAGGACTAGATGCAAATAGGTGCTTTCAGATATAAAGGAGAAATAACGGACTGACTGTTGCTGCTCTTTACCATGTGTTGTGGCAAGATACAACAATAAGGATTGGTGGTAGGAAACTCCAAGTGGAAAGGAAAGTACCTATGTTTATAGACGGGAAGTAGAACATGGAGAAGAGAGACGTTAGGAAAGAAAATATACAGCGTGAAAGTTACAGTTGCTTAGTTTGCATCTTATTAGAAGCATGACTGTAGATAAAATAACCCGATTTCTTTTATTGATTTATTTAATATGGAAGATATGATTTACATTTTTAAATTTGGATGGTTACCTCCACAACTGAAAGGTGGTCATTTGTTGCACCTGAGGTGTTATAGCCACTTAGATTACCAAATAGAAAAATATGACATTATCAAGACTCCGCAACCATGTTTAGCATACCTATTTTACTCATCCACTATGTAGGTTTTTCTAATGCTGTTCAGTGTAATCTGTACTAAGTTAATAACCAAATTATAGAGACTCCTTGTTTTCTTACTCTCTTATTTGTACTGAGCTTCACAATGTATTCTCACGATTTGCCTATGGTTTATCTGATGGTGAGCCATTCCTTCACTTGCTTCCTTAGAGGGCATTAAGTTGGCAAGTAAAATCTTCTAATTCATGAGAACCTTTTGCTTCTTGGACCACATCTGCACTGGAGATATATTTGGGCATGTGATCAAATATTATTCCTTAGTATTCTGAACTGCTTCACAAGTGAACGCACTTTACATTTGACATCAAGTTTTTATGTGTTAAATACTGTTGGTATGTCATAAACCAAACTGTTCCAAGTTCATCATGATCTGTGTTAATATCCTTCACTAATTACTTTCTCTGCACGACATACTTCAGCCCGTTCCTTTCATGGTTTCCCCCTTTTTATGTGCACTCTTGTAACATATTAGTCACCCTAACAAGCTACTCATATTATTTGTCTGTGTACTTTGTTTATTATCTGTTTCATTACTAGCGGATCATCCACTTTAAAACTAATCTATACCACATTTTCATGTGTACTTACTTTCCTCTGCCTGTCCTGACTATGAAGTTGTAGTTTGTGCTACACATTTTGCACTTAGCCTGACCTCTAGATATTGCAAAGGTTAACTGACAAGTTTATTAAATTATCTGACAACTCTAAAAAGATGAAGCAAGGTTCGAAATATCGGGATCGGTTTCGGACCCTTCCTATGAGTATCACTATTGACGGTGTCGGCAGTTTTGGCCGTTCCGGACCGGAGTATCGGGTTCTTCGGAAAGCCAAAAATGATAAAAAAAATCTTTTAAAAAGCTAGAAAAATATTTGATACATTTAGACAGTTTTATATATTATATGTTGTTTCATGGTTTGGTAGTTTTAAATGGAACAATATTCACTTGCAATATATACTATTGTTTATTTACTTGCTTTAGTCATAGTGAAACCACAATAAATAGTTTTGAGTGAAATAATATTAATATTAGATAAATCTTGTGAATTCATAGCATAGTTTGCAGTATCGGTCGATACTGTTTTGATACAACCAATATCGATATGGTTCGGTATGTCCCAATCCGATACTGATTGATACCGACTTTTGGGATCTCTTTTTCAGTCAATTCGACAATTTTTTTTTTTGAACGAAATAGACCAAACAACAAGGATGTAGAAACATGTAAAAGTAGGGGTGAGCATTATTCGATTTTGGACCGAAAATCGAACCGAACCAAATTAGATATTCGGTTCGGTTTAAAAAAAATTCGGTTCGGTTTTGGTTTTGAAAATACTAAATATTCTTATTCTTATTCGGTCCAAAACCGAAAACTGAATAAAAAATTATATATATATATATATATATATATATATATATATATATATATATATATATATATACTAAATATATATATATATATATATATATATACTATAGGCATATACTAAAAAAGTTTAGGTATATTTAGTTACTATATATATTAACAAAAAAAAAGCACAAATAAACTGAAAACCGAACCGATTTAATTCGGTTCGGTTTAATTCGGTTATGGATCAATTCGGTTCGGTTTCGGTTTTGTTTATTCGGTTTTCGGTCCAGTTCGGTTTTCAGTTATTCGGTTCGGTTTGAACCGAATTAACCGAATGCTCACCCCTAGGTAAAAGAATATGTATGGCACGTAAACCAATCGGCAAGGGTGACTATTTTTTCAAAACTACTACTAAGAAATAACATATAAAATACTTAAACTATGCTTAAATGTATAAAATATATATTTTAATTTTTTTAATAATTATATGCTTTCCGATACCGAAAAATCTGATACTCCGAACCGAAACCACTGGTATTGCCGATCCCGATACTCATAGGAAGGGTCCGACACCGATACTGCAAACCTTGATTTATATACAGCTTCGACAAATGGTAATTGTTACAATTTTTCAATGAGGAATCATGTCCATACACTGAAATATTGTCACTCTTCGGCAAATGAATGATTGTGTTGACACTATTTTTCTATTCTTCTATCATTTCATTCAATTTTTTTTTCTGTCGAATTGATTGGAAAAAAAAAGACACTCAACATCGCAGGCACTATCGGACCAGGACATACCAAAACCATATTGGTATAGTCGTATCGATATTGGCCGATAGCACGAACCATGAGATGAAGTGATACCATGAAATCTCTTCTTTATCCATGTAGACTACTTCAATTTTCTTAACCTTGTTCCCTAATTCTATCTGTATATTGAGATTTACAATGATCACACTAGTGCATCCTTGGCCATGATTTTTTCTTTAGACCTTCATTCTTTATATACTGAAATTGCAGAATGTGTAGTTAGTCTCATAAATTCATATTTCTGGAGCTTTCTCCTGTGCAATGTTTCTTCTGCTACACTTTTTTCGTAATTCATAGTTTTATGACTTGTTATGAATATATAAATAGTTCAATGTGAGTTGTTTACTTCAAAAGAACAATTTGAGCAGCGACTAAACACACAAGCAAATAAACACACAGAAACATTATATCTGGTGAATGTCTCTTCAATTGATACTTGTCTAAACTTGTTGTGAGCATGTTTTATTAGTTTTCTATTTGACTTCTTTTATTATCTTTAGACCAAGGGCTCCTCAAGTGGCACTTCAGCTTCCACACCTGCGGCACCAAAAGTTGAGGTTAGATGGCTGCCTTTGTATACTATTACGCTTAGCATGGCGCTGATTACTCTTAAGTCATTATCATCGTCATGAATTCTTCTATCCATGTGGGTTGGCTATAGAGCACGAGGAAGCAACATAAATGAGTTGTTGACAAAGTTCTTTCTACTCACTATCCTTGATCTGAAACCTCCGTGCTTGTGTCAAGTTCCTTACAAGCAGCATAGTGTCTTACCATAGACCTGAAGACCAGTTGTCACAAGCAGCGTGGTTCTTATCAGAAACCTAGAAGACCAGTTGGCAGGTAGGTAGATCTACCCTCTAGATCAGGAAGTTTAAGCTCATGGAACCTAATCACACCCTCAATGTCCCTAAATTAGGAAATAGTGTACACGAAAGGTAAGATGATACGATTTGCAATCTCGTAGACACATTAAGCTCATGAGAGGATTGAGAAGACTTCGGTTTGCTTATGTAGCGGTCTTAACCCTCAATTTTATTGTCAAATTTTAGAAGTGGCTCATAGGCTTGGCCACTCGCATCATCATACTCAAGAAACACCTCATTCACCCTATGATGTCCAATTTTCTGTTCTTATCTATTACATGGTAGTA
The DNA here is from genome assembly GCA_029216955.1 of Iris pallida. Taxonomy (NCBI): domain Eukaryota; kingdom Viridiplantae; phylum Streptophyta; class Magnoliopsida; order Asparagales; family Iridaceae; genus Iris; species Iris pallida. Next base: position 28,759 of record JANAVB010030656.1, on the reverse strand, counting down.
AAAAAGAGAGGACATAAACAAAGAAGAAAAGGAAAAATGTTGGGATTTCTCAATTTCGTATATATCTCCACTTTGATCACATTCTATATGTAGTATTTAATCTTAACATTCTATATATTATTTATCATCCCATATAGAGTATATAATATTATTCTTCGCCTATCCTAATAGAAGTCAAAAGTGACCAATGTAATATCCAATCATGCTCGGTCATATACCTATTAATGGTGATCAATGCATTCCCAAAGGTTATGGACTCAAAATCAAGTGCTCAATTTGAATTCAATACATGCAAGAATTTCATAAGGCGAACATGATCATACGTGGAAAAAAAGACTATTTGAGTCGAGGCTCTCATATAACCTAGTATGTCTCCTTAGGTACTGAAACATTTATTTGTTCCCTTCAGATGTATGGCATGGAAATGTGGATTTTTATCACCAATCCTTGAGAAGTTTGTGAACATGATCAATACATGGAAGAAAGTGTGGTAGGATTATTTAGTATAACTTAGCAAGTTGTACTACTTTGTTGTAGATTTTGTTTTTCATTTTTACTACAAATTGGATACTGAAAAGCATCAAGTTCCAATGAACAATTGGATCTTCATTATATATGCTAGAATTTAGAAGATCTGGTACGCCTTATAACACAAAATATTGGTCCATTTTACGTTTAAATTATAAAGCAAAGTCATATGACTACATCCGTTAAACTTGCTTGAAATAATACAAGATATTCAAAACTGTTCTTGTAATAAGACATGATAGTGGTATATATACTTGGTGAATGTAATATATGGAATGCGTTAAAGTGGAGATATGCACATATCCTAACATGGTTTCCCTTCTCTCCTTTTTATCTTATTCATTATTCCCTTTTTCATTATCATGATAATGACAAAGAATAATAAATAGAACAAAGTTTGGGTGGATTAGGTATGAGAGATGCTTCTTTTGTATCATTTGAATGACATAGCTCGTGAGACATTACTGTAACCAGAAAATTGAGGCTATAATATATAACTTGGCACGGTTCAGTATTTGGTCTATAAGCACATAAAGCTGGGTTACCTGTGTAAAAAACTGTGAGGTGATTTTATCTATAGGAGTTGATGTGTTTTATTGTTAGTTTTTCCAATTTTTTTTATCTACTTGTATTAAATCTCCAAAGGATTTTCAGCCGTGGTCTTTGAGATGGACATGATTCCCTATAGCAAATTATACCATCTGACCACTCCAGACTCTTTTATAGTCTATGGGACGTTAGAGGGTGTTTCTTGGCATCATGAGCTTAAACTACATGACCAGAAATGTAGGTCTACCTACCTGCCAATGCTTCTAGATTTTTATACAACCTTGGCTAGGAACTTGGCACCAAGCAGAGGGTTGACTTTATGTTTAAATCCGTCGAAACTGTCAATTCTTTTGTTAAACTTTCTCTTGCCCCACAGCCAGCCCCATATAGATGGGAAGGGCAAGGATGATGATGGTGATTGTCATTTACCTAATCAATAATTTATGCACATTAGTTGAATTGCTAGTTTGTTCACATTTGTTCACTATTCTTGCTTCTTGTAGGTCACTGCTGCAAGTTCTGTGCCTCCTAACCCATCAACTCCCGCATCAGCAACACCTGCAGCTCCAACAATCACTTTGCCTCAGTGTGTACTTATTTATTCATTAGATGGTTAATCTTTATTGTTTGTATCATTATAGTTTGTGCCCTTTAGTTTCTCTAAAGGCTTTTAACTTTTTTTGTGTGGTGATAATTGATTTATTGTGCAGGGCACCTGCACCTGCTCCAACTGCTACAACTCCTGCAGTTTCTGCATCTCCAACTGCCACAACTCCTGCAGTTACTGCATCGTAAGATTCCCAGTTGATATACTAATTAACTATTACTTTTAACAAATTGATGGATCTCGTTAGAAGAATGTAGAAAGTTTAATAATGGAGTTGTTACTTCACATGCAATTTTGATATGATGTCCACTGAATGAGTTTTTTTTTTGTGTAATATGCAACATGCTATTAATGGCATAATGATACGGGAAACTTTCTTGGTGTCTGATTATGTTATGCTTTGTTTGTGTTAGAATCTTTGGATTTGTAATTTGGTACATGCAGTTATAATTATTGGCTAGTATCCTTAGTTTAAAAGATCTCAGAACCTTGATTTGCTATGGGATATGACCTAACAAAACATTGACCTTTGGCATGCTTCCTGAAAAGTGCTTCTTCTTACTCCCCCATGAAGATGGGCATAGGCATAATCATCTTCAGTTCCTTTTAAGGCGAGCTCTTACCTATTGACTACGCTTGCCGGGCCTACCTTATCTTCTAGCATCCCCTTCTCTAGTCAGCGACTTCGCCTCCTTTTAAGACCCTTTTTTTATGCCACTAAAACTACAAGCCAAGAGATTCAGCTTGAGCAATTCTTGGGTAAAGAAGGGAAATGACATCATTCCTAAGCTAAAGTTAGACTGAGGGTCGACCTGGATTCAAATATTTTTCTGCACAAAAGTTGGGGAATATGTGGGCTTCGACACGCTCTTGCCACCAATTCTAGTCTATCGCCACTGGACTGGTATAAATACCCTCTCTATTCTTATTAGCTTCTAGCAAAAAATGAGCTATACTAAGCATTATTTTCCTTTTTAGGTGGTCTCACTTTGCTTGCTTTGAATTCGATTGAACAATTACTGGCACTTACGACTTATCGGTCTTTCCCGATCTCTTGACCTCTATAGCCTAGTCAGGCTGAGAATGAGAGGAAAAAAAAATCCTCAAACTTAACTAGACTCGCAACTGAGACACCAGCCCTCACTTATTCTCCCGCAACTCTTTATGCCGCATCTTGTCTCCTTTCAGTTTAGTCGTCTACTCGAATTTGAGTCGGCAAAGAGAACTCTGAAAGCACTCCGGGCTCCAGGCGGAAGAGATATGAGAAGGATACCCTGCCAGATGCGGAAACACTTAGTGAACTCGCCCACTATTACTAACTATGACCACAAAGCACGTGTTTGTACTTTTTTCTATCTTATAGCATGCCATATAGAGGACGTTCCCAACAATCAACGAGAATAGAATATTAATATATTATACCCCACTATGAATTGTACGAGCATGTCCTTTGTTACCCCTCACCGCGCTTATGGTTCTATACTCCAACCCAACTTGCTTTGGCCCTGGGCCCTCCCGCACCTCTTCCTTCCTAGGTAAGCGTATCCGGCAAGTTGGGACGGTTGGGACTGAAGCATATCTAATTTGTCCCTCTCATGCTTGGTTCGTTTGATCATATGCAAGTACCTTTAGTATAGAAAAATGATAAAATTTAGTAACCTTACTGACTTGATGATAGTATCCGATGAAAGTCTTGTTTTTTGATTAACAGAGGCACTGCCCTCGTCCGGCCGAAATCCATCAAGTTTGATGAAACCCATTTCTTTTTGATGCAAACTCGATTGTGCCCTATTGGATAGTATCCTTAGTTTAGAAGATCTCATTGGAGAAGCTATAATGAACCCACCTTCCCACCTACTACAGTTGCTATTCCATTTGAACAGTTGCAAGCAAAAGTGACTGATAGCATCTTTTCTGTGGAGAATGTGGCAAGCACAAGTTACTAGTAGAATCGTACCTCTTGTCTAGACTCTTTCCAAGTGTAGAACTTGGATGATGCGCCTTGGTTGCATGATCTTAAAGTGCAGTACCCAACCCACCAAACCAAGGCCCTGTAGCTCCTAGCTACTAGGATAGGAATGCATCACCAGCATCAATATCAATTCCTTTTGGAGCATTTGTGAGCTCCATAGAGCACATAATTCTGATGTGAGAAGGCTTGGATGTTGCTGTTGTTGATGATCATGACAACAAGGATGATGAAGTGACAAACACTGAGAATGGAAGGAGAGAGGGCTTCACCTCTTGTGGATATTTTGTATCCTTTTATTGCTTGTAGAAAAAAACCGCTTGTCATACGCAACATATAATCAACCTTTAAACTAGTCGATTATATAATATTGGCAACCCTCTGTTTGTTTTCATAATTCTATTAAGTAGAATGAGGCTTATTTATTAACTTCTCAGTACGAACAGCAATATTCATTGTGCTTTCTCTAGGTTTTTTTCCTAATATAATATTGCTTGTTTATGCATAAAATATATCTCAGTTCTACTGATACCAGATTTAAGGATTATCTGGTCTTGAGATGTTATTCCAAGATGTGTCATCTGGATTCATGTGTTATTTGTTTAGTCCCAATATATGCAAAAAAAAGTTTTTACATTTGTCCACTCTTGACATTTTATGTTGGAATATTTGCTCATTAGAATAATATCCTATTGCTTAAATACTTGGTGAAAATGGATTCGGTTGACTGCTAAGCCCTATGTCTTGTCACAAACCCAATTCTGGTAATGGCACCAATTGAAGTAGAGAAAAGATCAACAGGAAATAAGTCAAGTTTAACTAACTTTAAGATTTCAGTGCCTTATTTCTTGTCATATTAGTTCAGACTTCAGGCTACTATGCAGACTCCTACGGCTACTACAGTAATCTTGTTGCCCAGTTATTTACTATAAGAGCCAGTCACTTACTATGAGTGAAACCATTTACCTATGTAATACGAAGTTGATCGATTATAGCATAATTGTTGTTTATAGCAAGGGCCAGCCACTATCTGCCCATGTTTTGAACCAAGGATTTGCCCTTCCCACACTAAAGCTCTCAACTATTGGGCTACCCAACCTTTCGTTATAATTGTATGTTCCATAAGGTAGAAAGTATTCTCATGTGATTTTCATTCATTTTCACCCTCGGCCTAATGTGTCATAGAGATGAATGCAATTCCCTGTAGCAAATTGCATTGTATTACCTCTTCACCCAAGTTTAGAGGAATTGGTTGCATTAGCGGAAAATACATATCCGAAAGGCAGGTCTACCAATCTGCCAGTTATCAACCTAGGTTTTATGGTATGACCCTCTCATGCTCATCTATCTTTGCTAGGAATTGGCTCCAACATAAAGTGTTGACATCAGGTAGACAACTTGTCGAAGAACTTTGTCAAATCCTTTATGGACCTTGCTTATGATCCATATCCAACCCCCATCATGATGGGAGAATGCTTGATGATGATGAGCTAGAAAGTATTGTTGGCTGAGGGTTTGGCGAAGAATGCTTCTGCAATTGGTTGGAATTTATATTTGACCAGTGCTTTTTCTTTGGTTTCTTCAGTTAGGTTTGAGTAGATATATACTTTTTACTTTCTATATTGCCATATGCTTTAGTCATGTTGCACTTATGTTTGATTCAGTTTGACTTGGAGCCTTGTTATCTCGACTTCTGTTATGTAATAACTAAATTAAATCTTATGTATGTGAATCTTTGGTGCTGAATGTGAGTATTCTTGGATCCTTAGCTAACTCTATAATTTCTTCTTTTTTGTCTTTTGTTGAAGCAGTTCCGAAGCCGATGTGTATGGTCAGGCTGCATCAAATCTTGTTGCAGGAAGTAACTTTGAGCAGAGCATCCAACAAATTCTTGACATGGGTGGAGGAACTTGGGACAGGGACATCGTGGTTCGTGCTCTTCGTGCTGCATTCAATAATCCCGAGAGAGCTGTTGAATATTTATATACTGTAAGATCACTGTTTCTCGTACCTTTTGTTGTTATCTTGTGAAATGGCTGATATTTTTCTTGGACAATGATGTCAGACTATTTAGCACAAATACTACTTTGATTCTCTATTTTAAATTTTATATGAGATGACATAAATGGCATTTTTTTAGTTTTTGTGAATTTTTATAGTTGATTGGATTGGTATTGTTGTGGTATGCTGCTATCTTTGGATTTAAGCTCCGATGCTGTTGGTGCAATGTATATATCTCGAGTTCAAATGAAGAATCGGTCAACCAGCACATCATTTGAAATGTCAAAATCATCCTCATCATCCTAGCCTTCTCCCATCAGAATGGCTTTGGCTATGGAGCATAATAAAGCTACAAAGAAGAGATGACAAATTTTTAGGACTGGCTGTCGATAAGTACAACAAAATTACCTAAAGTTTTTACAATTCACCATGAAGATGTATAATGGACAATTCTTAATAGTAAGAAGAATAGACCACATTGGTACTATATATACTAATGCATTAGGTTTCTGGGACAAGCTATATATATATATATATATATATATATATATATATATGGGGAATAGAGAAGTGGAATATTGTGTAATAGATGTCGATAAGTACAACAAAATTACCTAAAGTTTTTACAATTCACCATGAAGATGTATAATGGACAATTCTTAATAGTAAGAAGAATAGACTACATTGGTACTAAATATACTAATGGATTAGGTTTCTGGGACGAGCTATATATATAGGGAATAGAGAAGTGGAATATTATGTAATAGATGTCAAATAACTAGCAAATGACAGCTTGATAACAGCTAACAAAGATAAAGCCAGTGTTGCAAAAAACGTTCTAGTCGGTAGTCGGCCCCGACCGACTGGAGTTAGGTCCTAGTCAGCCAAAAAATCGGTAATGCTTGAAATCGGGCCTAGTCGGCCTAGGCGGTCCAGTCGGTCGACTGGCGGTTAAAAAAACGGGTAGCACAATTGCATGTTTATTGCAAGCTAGCTTTTTAAATTTATTAGGCTTTCGTCTGCATACCGACGACATAGGTGGTGGCAGGAGTCTTGAATCCGACGACGCACGTGTCACAGAAGACATGTACGTTGACGGTGAAGTCCTTGGTAGAGACACGTGGGCGCCGAACGTCATCGACGACGAAAGGATGAAGACAACGGTAAGGAGTTCGCCATGGCAGCAACATAAAGTAGAAAGAGAGAGGAAGTAGAGTGAAATGAGAGAGAGAGAGAGTGGTAAGGAGTTCGTAGTTGGAGTTGTGTTGACCGCACTGGTGAGAATAACTAGATAATTTATTTGCTTTTCTTTTTCCTCCAAGTCTGTTTACAACTAGGATAGAATATGGATGACACATCTCCCTCTATCTACACAATTCTCCGGTGACTCGTAGGAAAATAAAGTAAAGTCAAAGAATGTCCTTTTGACTGCATGTGAGTGATGACAGGCTGCTAGCCTGCTAGTGTTAATTGTGTATGTCGGTGGTCACATGTGAGCGGTCTGTGGAGAAGTTATCCGACTATTTTGGATCGAGATATCATTATCACGTGAATCTAGTGGCGGAGACATTAATTAATTTAAGTAAATCTGGGTCAAGATGCTATTTTGATGGCATATATTGTATACACGTGCGCGCGCGCGTATATATATATATATATATATATATATATATATATATATATATATCAGAAGTGGACTATGAGAGATGGAGCTGGGACTGACCTCTGGCGGGATCCATGGTTAGAGCGTCAATCTCTGATTGAGATACTGGGCGATCAGACTCACAGGGAGGCTGGTAGGGGGTTGACCTGCCAGCATATTATCAGAAATGGAGAGTGGAGACCAGAGGTCTACCGCCATACCGCGAAGCTGGGAGAGGCTATTCGTGCGGTTGGTATTGATCCGAGTCAGCCGACAGATAGTTGGACCTGGGATCCGCTGGGAGCTGATGGAGGCACTGGGGAATTCTGTTTTAATAGCTGCTACAACCTTGTGCGCCGTACATCCCCTAATAGTGCGGACTATGACTTCATCTGGTGCAAGGGCATGGCCCGCAAGATGCAGTTGTGTCTACTGGTTGCTGCTTGGTCGTCTGCTGACGAGGGACAGACTCATCTCCTTTGGCATCCAAGTTCCCAACCCGAAGTGTGTACTGTGTGAAGTGGAGAATGAATCTATGAGACACTTGTTCTTTGAGTGTGAGGTGTTCTGGTATATCTGGACTGAGCAGTGCCGAAGAGCGTTGGGAAGATGTGACACAGACAGAGAGATTGGAGCCATCGTTACCGGAATCAGAGACCGCAGAGGAAGGGGGCAGGTTTGGTTCAAGACTGCCAGATTACGGCTTGCAGCCTCCGTCTGGCATGTCTGGAGGAAAATAAACCGTGGCATATTCGAGGGGCTATCCACCCTTCCTATAGGCATTCTACATAATAGAGGTTCAAGACTGCCAGATTACGGCTTGCAACCTCCGTCTGGCATGTTTGGAGGAAAAGGAACCGTCGCAAATTCGAGGGGCTATCCACCCCTCCTATAGGCATTCTACATAATATAGAATTTGATATAACTGCTATGGCATCCTAAATGGGTGGGAGAATATCTTCGATTGTATGATTGTTGAGTTGATTTTGGAATAAAATTGACCCTTTTTCCAATATATATATATATATATATATATATATATATATATATATAAGTCAAAACGATTAATCCGACTAGTTCCCGCAAACCGACTAGCAATTTTTACAACCTTGGATAAAACATTAATAAAATACTCTTTTACACTCTTCTGTAAGCTGGAGCTTCTGGATGACAAATTGACAATTGAGTCCAGCTTGGACGGTAACTATTAAAGAATGGAGAGATTTGGCGATCTTCGCGACGAGAGAGAGAGAGAGAGAGAGAGAGAGAGAGAGAGGTCCCTTATTTCTGGAGTAGAGGGTAACGAGCTGTCCTTGTTGGAGGAATACAGTTGAAGGGGAGGGATGCTTTGACGATAATTATTAAAGAATGGAGAGGTTTGACGATCTTCGCGACTGGGGAGAGAGAGAGAGAGAGATAGAGAGAGAGAGAGGGGCCCTTAAGTCTGGAGTAGAGGGTAACGAGCTGTCCTTGCCCTGGTGGCTTAGAGAGAGAGAGAGGTGATCGATTTAGTCAGCATAGAGAGTTGGCTAGATATTTGAGTGGCCAAGGGAGTCTCTGGCTTTCAAAGATGACGAGAGAAATGAACTTGTGCTAGAAGAAGAGCAGATGAGAACTCCAAGGTCGTTGTGTGCTGAAGAAGGAAGGAGAGATGGGCAATGTTGAACTGAGAGTTTATGGCAGCAGAAAAGTTGACCGCAGGAGACCCGAGGACGATCGAATGAGTAGTAGTCAAAGAAGATGCACAATGACCCTATGTGACCAAAGCTAATCGCATGGAGAAGATAACAAGAGGCATGTGAAGCTAAGAAAGTGAGAGGAGCTCGACAATGATGATGTCAGATCTCAGCTCCTTCGTCTTCTATTCCTCTATGTCTATGTTCATTTATTTCTTTTGTAGAGAGGAGTTGGATGTGTAGATTTGAGATTGGGTTGGTGGTGGATGTAGATCTAGTGTGAGTATTTTTATGGCCGCTAGAGTTTTAGAGCAAGAAAATTAGAGATTTGGTAGAGTTTTCTGATCTGGCTAGATCTAGGGTTAGGTTTCTCATTAGGGTTAAGGTTAGGACTGGTTGGAGAGAAAGACAATGTGCTAGGGTGGAGATGGTGATTAGCATTATAGGGAGGAGATGAGGCAGATATTAGGGTTTGGGTTTGATGAGGATTGGCTAGAGTTTCTGGAGAGGAAAGGAGGCTAGAAAAGGTGGATGGCGGCTAGTTTGAGGAAGGATGACCCTAGGGGAAGAGCCTTGGACTCTGATACCATGTAGAAGAATAGACTTCATTGGAAATAATGGACTATTAACTCATTAGGGTTCTTGGCCAAAAAATATATAGGATAAGAGATACAAAAGTGGACACTATGTAATAGATGTCCAATGGCTAGCAGATAACAACTAAATATAATAGCTAATAAAATGAAAACATAACATTTATAAAGTACTCTTATACATTAACTTTTGAATCTAAACATTCCAAATCCAGCAAAATTTGTTGCACATGAGAGCCTTTCAACAAGTTGATCATGGTCGGAAGGTTGGATTGTCAATATAAATTTGTTTAAACTACAGATATTTTTAATCGTCATTCTGTCTAGTGCTTGATGCATAGGAAAAAAACTACTATATATTACATGTCTGTGGTAATTTGGATAGAGTTACTTGTTGGCTTCTTATTTTCCAAGTATAGTGCCGAATGAGGGTCGAATGTTTTTGACCTTTTCAGCTTGTGAACTTTATTATGGATCTCTATTATAGAAATCCAGGAGTTACTTGTTGACCACTTATTCAGGTATGCTGGTGAGTCAGGGTCAAATGATGATATTGTGGTTTAGATTATTTTGTTGACTGTGTGTGAGCTTCATTGTGGATATTAAGGAACTGTATGCCTTTAAATACTATGTCACTTGAATGAAGGTTGACATTTTGAAACAATCCTGGAACTTTCAACATTGTATCGGAAGCGTGAAGTTGACTCTTAGGCTTTTATTTTTGATTATTTACTTTTGAGTTTTGACATTTATAGAACTTAAGGGATATTTGCTTATTTACATTCTCAACTCTCAAGTATATGTCCTTGCATACTTTTTCCCTTGTTATTTACTGAAATTGTTACAAATCCAGAACATAACTGAAAGGACCCATAGCATATTGCCATGTCCTTAGTGTGTTCCGGTCCGATTTTATCTCCATTATGTGAGCCAAACACCGGTTTGCCATGTTAGACACATGTTGCAGTGTGTCCAAGACAGCGTGCCCATGCTTCCTAGTCATCATTTATGTTCATCAGGACTTGCTCAAATGAGGATTGTGCTGTCAAAAGACTATTTATAGGAATGAAGAAAAAAAAATTTAGTCTGGCCAACTGATAACTTGAGCTGAAGGCTCTGTTTGTCATGGAGCTCGTCATGTCACGATTGCAGTTCTTCAGGCATATCATGTCTTAAACTTATATTTTTGACCACCCAAGTACTTGGTTCTACTTTAGTTAAACTATTTCTAGGTATTTGACTGTAATATATTTTCTAGATAAAAATGGTGGGAATAAATTACATTCTCGATATTATCACTTCATCAGGGCATTCCTGAGCAATCAGAAGTCCCGTCTGTGGCTCGAGCACCACCAAGTGGACAAACAGCTCAGGCACCCCAACCAGCACCTCCTGCAGCTCCTTCTGGTGGGCCCAATGCTAATCCTTTGGATCTCTTCCCGCAGGTATCCGTGTTCAGCTACTGTTTTTCGTTGATAATTAGGTAAACACGCTATAGAGTCTAATTTCATTAGTTGTCTTTTCTTTGACAGGGTCTGCCCAGTGTAGGCTCAAATGCTGGTGCTGGCACCCTTGATTTTCTTCGTAATAGTCCTCAGGTACTGTGAAATAAAATCATCAGTACATATGACTGAATTGGTCACTAATATTGTACTTAATCTCATATCTATTAAATTTTATAGTTCCGAGCCTTACAGTCAATGGTGCAGGCAAATCCTCAAATCTTACAGGTCTGTTATTTATTGCATAGTTAGTAACTGAGACTCCTTTGGGTTTCAAACTTCATCTCAATGTTTTAAACTCTATGTTGTTTTCAGCCGATGCTTCAAGAGCTGGGGAAACAGAATCCTCAGGTTATGAGGCTCATTCAGGAGCATCAGTCTGAATTTCTTCGTTTGATCAATGAACCAGCTGAAGAAGGAGAGAGGTGGGGAGCCGTTATATTATTACAACTTTTGGTTTTCGTGTTTAGAGTATTTGAACTGATTTAGTTATTTTACTATTGCATGACCCAGCAATCTATTAGGTCAGCTCGCAGGTGCTATGCCACAAGCTCTGACTGTGACACCTGAGGAACGTGAAGCAATTGAAAGAGTGAGTTATCCTTCACTCCTAAGTAGCACAACCATGTAAAGAAGATTTATGATTGATTTGACTGGACAAATGTGGTTCTATTTGGATAAGGTTACTGAATAAACTTGAGCAGAGCTCATTAAATGTCGATATTTGCTTTAAAAGGATTTAAGGCAAAAATGTCGATATTTTATACTTGATACCCAATTTCATCCTACTCAACTTTCATATGTAGGTTGTATATCCACATCTGTAGTAGAGATGGTCTATAGTTTTTGGTTCATGTTTGCAGATAATGCATTGAGTACCTACATGCAAGCCCCATTCAGTTAATCTTAGTGAGTAGTCTGTTCGATAGCCTGTGATATAGCATATCCTCATCTTAAGACATACCATATTATATACCAGTCTAGTTTAGCGAAGTGCTTTCTAACCATCTGTATAGGAGTGAATATTAAAATTGCCAGACCCCCAGACCCACTATCCAGCCACTCCCAGTTATCCTCTTTTTCATTAGCATATATAGAGATGTTCTTTATTTTATCCTGAAACCATCTTGTAGCTTCCAGTTTATCAAGTTTCCAAATGTCATTATCTATTATGTTTTTGACTCGGGTGTTACCCCTAAAAAATATGTAGTGAATCCCATCCAAGTCTATATAGTCTTCATGAGGAAGCTTAAGATCAAACCTGATGTTAGTTTTCTCTTGCTTAGCTATTCCCCGTTCTAATTTGTTGGAACTCCATATGGTTGATATAATCTTTGGCTCTCTCTTAACGGCTAGCTTTAGGATGACTTCTTCCCAGGTCCGTATCAAATGGTACCAGTCATGTAGTTGTGGGCATGGGTGGTGATGCCGGCATAGCAATATTCGTAAGCGGGTGGTGACGCCGGCATAGCAATGTTCGTCTGGAACTAGAAGTCAGTACAAAACCAGCCCACGTGAGCTCAAATGTGTGTGTGTGAAAAGATGGTTCATTTATTTGCTTGTAAGAACTATTTGGTTAATGATGTCCTTCCCTTTGACAACATGTAAGAGCATCATTAGTAGTTGGGACTCTCAAATGCAATTTGGGGCCCAAATTTTCAAAAAAAAGAAGGTAAATTTAGAATGGGTTGGATTTGTATGAGAATAGTAGGAAATGATAAAGTGAGCTCCGGTCCCAAAGATGTGTGGTCAAAAATTAATGTAGGAAAAAAATAATATAAAGTCTAGAATCTAGAAAGTTGGGCTCCAAATTGGGACTTACTATTCTACAAAACGAGTTCCTACAATCTAGAAATTGGGAGGCCCAACCCTTGGCACCTATGGGTGGGATGGGACCGAAATTGTAGAAATTGGGACTAGGGATGAGACTTACTATTCTACAAAATTAGCTCCTACACTCTAAAGCTAGAATCTAGAAAATGGGATGGGCCTTACTAATGATGCTCTAAAGGGGGTACCTCTAGTAATTGTTAAGCACCAGTTCTATATTATATGTTTTGATCAAAGTACTTTCATCTGGGATTTGGGTTTTTCATTTTACGAGACTGTTGGTGCTAACAAACTGGCTTTCTGTGACAGCTCGAGGCCATGGGCTTCGAAAGGGGACTTGTATTAGAGGTCTTCTTTGCCTGCAACAAGAATGAGGAGCAGGCCGCAAACTATCTTTTGGATCATATCCATGAATTCGAAGACTGATCGATCTATGAAGGAGGTGAGTCCAGTTGGAAATTGCAGCTTCGGTAGCGCATGAATCCCAGCTCGTGTCTAGTGTGTTGGACAATGGTCGTGTCTGGACTCCGATAAAAGAGTTGGAACGTGAGACCGATATTTATAGTTTTCTTCTCTCTCTTTTCCATTTACTTTTCCCTGTTTGGGATTTACTGCTAGTTACATATTATTATCGAGAGAATGTCTTAGGAAGATGTAATTGTGTATAAACCTTTTAGCTGACTTTGAATTGTTTGCTCCCAGAGCACATGGAATCACCATTTTTTGTTGTGTCTGTATTGTGTCGTGTCAAGCACCGACGTACGGCCATCCATGCTTGACGTTATTGTGCTGTGTTGAGATTCTCAAGTGGAAAAAGAAAGCAAGGGTACCACAAGCGTCTACAGAATCCAAGTGAATATGTGCTCGAGTAATATGCTTGCTGGGCCTGTTTGTTACGTGTAGCATAGACTTTTAGGCCTCGGTTCGTGGAAAGGAAAGGAAATCATTTCTTTGTTATTTTCTTTCCTTTGAGAAATTATAATTTTCTTTCCGGTGGTCTGGGAAATTGGAAGGAAAAGTGAATAATTGGGGGTGGGAAAGTGAATCCATTGGATGAGTGGGGAAACCATTTTCTTTCCATTTTTTTTTTTGAGAATCAATTTTCTTTTCTGCTCGGAGTCACTTTCCTTTTCGTTTCCCAATGCCCTGATTCTGCGAACATAATATTGCCTACGAGTTCATCAACAACTTCTGCAATGTTGGAAAGGTGTCGTACTAAAAAAGGGCTAATTATAAGGGCACAACCTTTTTTGATCACGGCTGTCCAAGTGACTATTTTTCATTATTTACAAGTTTGCCACTGAAAAAATTACTCAGGGCTATCCAAGTGGTAGGTATAAAAGTTAACTCTTAAATTTTTTTCTTTTCTTCCTCGCTCTCCATTCTCTCTCCCTCTTTCTTCTCCAAACCCTAGGTCTGGTCCCCACACTTTTTTTAACCCCACATTTCTCCAAACCCTAGAAAATTCTCCAAGGAAGATTCTTAGAATATTCGGTACGATGACGTCCGCTAAACGATAAAATTTTTGAGGTTTTTTTTTTTGAAGTAATCTTATATTTTGTCCCAATGTAGAAATTATGGAAGAAAGTGGATCATCACGTCTATCAATCGAGGAACCCGGATCTTCCGAACAACACGACAAAACACCCGAAGAACTCTCGGTAAATTTTCGACCGACTGCTACGCATTCGACTGTACAACAGGACTGCCAGACTTTCTGGCAGTCCATAGAACACGAAGGACTGCCATATTACGCGGCAGTCTATTTGTACAACTAGTGTAAAATAGGACTGCCGCAAAACATGGCAGTCCGAGAAGTAACGAGGACTGCCAGATTATGCGGCAGTCTATATGTAGAAATACTGTACAATTGAACTGCCAGACATTCCGGCAGTCCATAAAACACGTAGGACTGCCACATAACTCAGCAGTCTATGTGTAGAACTAGTGTTAAATAGGACTGCCAGACTTTCTGGCAGTCTATAAAACACGAAGGACTGCCACAAAAATCGGCAGTCTATGTGTAGAACTAGTGTAAAACAGGACTGCCAGACTTTCTGGCAGTCTATAAAACACGATGGACTGCCAGAATGTTTGGCAGTCCTGTTGTACAGTCCTGAAGGAAGGGCAATTTTTCTTGACAGTCTTGAAGTTGTTGATATTGTAATTTTGGTTGTAATTGTGATTGGCAATTTTTTTTTGAAATTAAATGTAGGGCCTACCACCTCCTATTTCCATTGACTTGAGTAATATATTCTCAACGGATGTCGCATTTGAATCTTATGAAGAAGCATTAGAATGGTGCAGACAAGTTGGAAGGCAAGTAAACACAGTCCTTGTCATTTCAAGGTCATTACGAGGCCCGTCGTGTCGTAAAACTGCTGATCTTGGATGCGAAAGAGGTGGGACATTTAGGCTTCATCGAAGGAAAGAAGAATGTGCCCGAAAAAAAGTCCCGGAGAAGGCGGTAGGGTCCAAAAAGTGCGGTTGTCCTTTCAAGATTGTGCTTGTCTCAAGAAATGATGGAAAGTGGACAGTTGATGTCAGAAATGGGATGCACAATCATACGGTGGCGGAGACACTTACCGGTCATCCCTATGCCGGAAGGTTGAACGAACAGGAGAAGAAGTTAGTTGAAGAATTGTCCTGCTCCGGAGTTGGCCCGAAGCAAATTTATTCTGTGGTGCGCCAGAAGAATGAACAGAACAAGTCAACAATGAGGACAATCTACAATGCACTCTCGAGATCGAGAACAAATACCCTAAGAGGAAGAATGGCGATGCAACAAGTTTTGAAGTTACTTGCCGACAATCACTATGTGGAGTACCATAGAAGACATCCGCCGTCCAATGAAATTACCTCTATGTTTTGGGCGCATCCGGAGTGTACGCATTTGGCACGGTCCTTTGCCGATGTCTTGGTGGCTGATTGCACGTACAAGACTAACAAATTCAAGATGCCACTCTTCCACATTGTCGGCTTCACGTCAACAGGTAAATCATTTTTAGTTGCATTTTGTTTCTTGAAGAATGAAACAGTAGATGACTATACATGGGCATTGAACAAATTGAAGACACTTTACACTGGACACAAAGAGCCGTCTGTTTTTGTCACCGATCGAGAATATGCATTGATGAATGCTATAGATATCGTATTTCCTCATGCTCGTAGACTACTATGTACATGGCATATTAATCGAAATATTCAAGCACAATGCAAGAGCCGGTTTGAAAAAGTAGACGGCAAACTTGATATTGACCGCTTCACAGAATTCTACGACGATTGGGACCTTATTTGGCGAGCAAGTACTGTAGACGCTTTTGACAAAGCGTGGTTGGAGTTCAAAGAGAAGTGGGAAAGTAGCAACAAGCCATGTATATCTTATATCAAAGACACATGGGTTGATCCATTTAAAGAAGATTTCGTCTTAGCATGGACGAATAAGGTGAAGCATTACGGCACGACCACTACAAACTGTGCCGAAGGTTCACACTCAAAACTGAAGAAATATATACGTTCATCGGTCGGCGGTTTTGTGTCAGTTTGGCAGTCGATTAATCTAATGACCAACTCGACGGTGAACGAGATCAAGGCTTCATTTCAGATGAGCCTGAATATTGTAAAGCACGAACATAGGAAAGAGAAGCTTTTGTCTGATTTAATCTATGTATTGTCTCACTATGCTTTGGGGTTTATATTTGAAGAGATTGCTCGGGCAAATTCAGTTGGTGTTGATACCGAAGAATGTGGTTGTACACATCGACATTCTCTCGGCCTTCCTTGTGCTCATGAGATCAACGAATATCGACGTCAAGGCAGACCTATTCCAGTAGTGGTCGTTGATCAACGTTGGAGACAATTGTCAGTTATGCCTATGGTGGAGAGTCACGACGATTTCTTTTCCTTGCCAGAAGTTAAACTTCTTCATGCAAGATGGTGTGCTGCCCTAGAACCTGAGAGGAAGTCTATTGAACGTAAAATTCAAGAACTTGCCCACCCGGCAAGCAGTCATGTGCAGGAGCCATCTGTTGTCGTTGTCCCGAAGGGTAGACCACCAAGAAGACTTACAAGAACACAGAAGAAGAAGCTCGAGTCTACTAGAAGAGAACTATCATTATTTGAGCATATTGAAAGAAGCATGGAAAGATTCGTTTGTCCAAAGAGGAATGACAAGCTTCCTATTCAACGGAAGAAACAGAAAACAAGCGTTGGTGTCACATTCGACATGTACATTCATATATTTAATCCTGCAATACGGGAGTACATTTGGTCTATTGAAGATGTGCCTAAAGATGGATATTGTGGGTACCACGCCCTTGCAAGACATCTAGGCTACTCCGTTAAAGACGGATGGAGGCAGGTTAGAGCAGAGCTGTACGAGGAGTTGGAGTCTCATCTTCCCTTCTACAGCAAATTACTAAGCCCAGATACAGTTGGAGAATTATTGACAAGCATTCCGTGCGCCGATCAGACTTTTGGAGAGGAACATTACATGGATATTCCTTCTGCTGCATATCTATTCGCTAACAGGTACAATATACCTACACATTCTTACTAACGTGAAAAGTTTGATAAATACTTATACTGCATTTGTATTCGCTTACAGGTACAAGATCCCAATTATCGTTCTGTCGAAGAGAAGTAACAACACTTTCTTCCCAATGACCGCTCCTCCGGCAAACTACACTATGTCCACTCTACATGCCATTGGACTTGATTATAATCACTTCGTCATCCCGCGGTTTATCGGGCACAATCCTATCCCCCCCCCCCCGATCCAGTCTGGTATAAACATGCTCCGGAAGAATCGATCGCTTGGACGACGCTGTACACCGATGCGATCAATGCCTACAAGGAGAAAACAAACTACGTGCAACCTAAACCAATGCCGAAAGACCACTACGATGTATTGATTGACTGATAGTGGGGAGCATCACCGATAGTTTTGTCACATTTTGTAACTTGAAAAAAGGATAAACATTTCTTCCGT
Source organism: Iris pallida (assembly GCA_029216955.1). Taxonomy (NCBI): domain Eukaryota; kingdom Viridiplantae; phylum Streptophyta; class Magnoliopsida; order Asparagales; family Iridaceae; genus Iris; species Iris pallida. The sequence goes on along the minus strand of JANAVB010030656.1, from coordinate 10,872 downwards.
CCTACACCGATAGTTTTGTCACATTTTATAACTAGAAACAAGGATAAACATTTATGTCTATACCGAAGAATGTGGTTGTCAAAAGAAATGTAAATATTTGGTCCTACGCCGATGTTTATATCTTTGGTCCTACTCAGATACATCTATTTTACATCATTTTGTAAAGAAGAAGAAGGAAGTTTATTTTGGTATGACATTTGAGTATCACATTTACAGTTGAGTTTCACATTTACCAGGATTGCCCAGTTCCCTGGCAGTCCATCGTGAATGAACGACTGCCAGGGAACTGGGCAGTCCAATTTAGAACTTGCTGTGAACAAGGACTGCCCAGTTTCCTGGCAGTCCTTGTTCACAGCAAGTTCTGACTTGGACTGCCCAGGCAGTCCTTGTTCACAGCAAGTTCTGACTTGGACTGCCCAGTTCCCTCGCAGTCCTTCATTCACGATGGACTGCCAAATTTTTTGGCAGTCCTACTTAGAACAAAAGCATATTACAACAAAATGATACGGGAGTTCGACATGAAGTATTCAAAACCTATTACAAAGAAAGCATAATACAACAAAATGATACCGGAGTTCGACATTAAGTCTTCAAAACATATTACAACCAAGACGTCAACAAGTATTCGAAACACAGTTCAACAAAAGCGGCACACAAATTGTTCAAACAAGTACAAGCAAGTCATTTTTTCTCATGACGCATCTTAGTCCGTCGCTCGTTTTCGAGAAACGGATAGTCCGATGCGATGTTCTGCATCTGGTTAGCAACGTCGACGTAGTTCTCTCCCTTGCACAGCACGAGACTTTTTCCCAAGTTTCTTACTTTCGAAGCCTGAAGGAAAAATTAAGGGTCCAAATTAGCCAGGTTACTATACTGGTAAACATTAATTCGAAAAAATACTACTTGCCATCTTTTGCAGTGCGTCAAGCAGGCCTGCCCTGTTTGGTAGAGGAGCAGCTACCGGCACTTCATTCCCTCGCGTATCTGGATTCAACATCATACCATGTCCGGCCTCTACATAATAATTCATATATTCATCAGTACAATCCCACATCTGCTCCACCGGACGTCGTAAAGTTTCACCAACTACATGACGTTGCCACTCAGTGAAGAAGTAAGAGCCCCAACGGTAGTCCGGCGGGACATAGGTTGATGCTTTGTTCCCTTTTGAAGAAGTCCTCAAATTCAAAGTGTCCGGTATAGTTTGCACGTAGCCAAACTGACGAAGCACTCTGTCTGGCATATGAGGCTCCTCAATTTCTTGACAGGATATCAGACCTTGAAATAGTGAAACTCCTTGCAACGGACGAGAACTATTTCGAAGATCCTTATATGGATGCCAAATAATCTACATCATAGTATATGTAATCAAGACCAAAGAAGTTACTATTTTACACTATAATGAAATCCTAAGTAAATGAAAAATTAAGTTAGCATTGTCTCACCTACTTTTCGTTCATATCTTCAAGTGCGATACGCAGGGAAGCTAAAGTATGCGGATGTCTGCTATCTATCTTAACTGGGTTCCACTTGCACATCCTAGGTAGCTGCTCATCATAGTCTTTGTTAAGAGTAGCCCTCTTTAGCGTCGGGAAATGTTCGTATATCCATGCCTGTACATGAAATGTAGATGACACACATATTAATCGTCCTAATTTTATTTAAACTAGAAACAAAGTACGATTTACTTGACTCACATGGAGCAGAGTTTGACAACCAGCTATAGTCTTCGATCCGACTCTAGATGCAGCGCCAAGTTCGCGGTAGAGATAAGCTAGTATACCGCTTCCAAATGATATTTGATCCACAGTGCCTAAGTTCATAAAATTGTTAACATATTTCGCGTGAATCGAGATTCCGGACTTGTCCGGAATGCAGACGGCTCCCAAGATGAAATACATGTATGCCCGGGCCACTACATCGTCGTTGGCGTCGTCCTCATTGTCATCTTCATCGTCTTCATCGTCATCATCATCAATGTGTGCATTCCTAAGAAAACTCAAAGGAACTTCGTACAACTTCTTAAACTCGGGGAAACTAACAAAATTCTCTCCTCAATACCGAGTGCATTGGCGACCAATTCCACCATCTCGTCATACATCTCAAAGTCGCCCGTAGAATAATTCATCAGCATTGGACCACCATCAACTCTAAGTCCCAAAATGTGGTGGACGTCGTCGAGGGTGATCGTCAACTCCCCGGAAGAGAAATGGAAACTGTTTGTTTCGGGATGCCACCGCTCCACAAACGCAGAGATCAGTGCGTGATCCAAGATCTTATACGAGTGTTTCGCAATATGCTGCAATCCAGTGGGGATGATTTGGGCCTTCACACCTTCTTTCAAATTGTCAAAATTCTATGTACTGCACATCTTAGCGTGGTTAATGACCCGCAAGATACGCGAGCTTTTCTGAAAATAAAACAATATAAAGAAAATATAAATATAAAATGTAACTACTATTTTCAAAAGTCAATTTACATCTAAGGTAATGAACTTGCCAGATCCTTCCAAATTTGGTAAGATATGTGGTTAGGCAGGGACGTCAATAGTGAGCAACCGATTGGCCTCACTTCCGGATCAGCTCTATCAGAAGCGGCCTTCGCGTGAGAAGGTCCGGAACCATCGTCCCCCCTCTATGAACAATGGGCAAATCATCATCGGAGGAGGGAGAATCAGGACGAGTCTTCTGTTGCTTCGATTTACTTGCAACGCGTTTGGTTCGACGTGGTGCAGTCTGAGAGGGTGCCGCCGGTTCACTTATCGTTATTGATTTTTCGCGAACCCGCTCAGCTTCACGTGCCTTCCGCTCCGATGCGGTAGGACGTTTTCTTTCACCCTCGACGTCAACGTCCTTCGTCTTCGGAGTCGGGTCGTGACTACGAATATTTAATATCAATCGATTAATACTTAGCAAACATCAAACAAAACTCCCAATTCAGGACTGTCGCTCTTTCTGGCAGTCCTATGTACTGTTAGGACTGCCAGAAAGAGAGGCAGTCCACTTGTACAGCAAGTATAACACAGGACTGCCGCACTTTGTGGTAGTCCTTTATGAAGGACTGCCACAAAGTACGGCAGTCCTGTGTTATACTTGCTGTACAAGTGGACTGCCTCTCTTTCTGGCAGTCCTAACAGTACATAGGACTGCCAGAAAGAACGGCAGTCCACTTGTACAGCAAGTATAACACAGGACTGCCGTACTTAGTGGCAGTCCTTTATGCATAAAGGACTGCCACAAAGTGCCGCAGTCCTGTGTAATACTTGCTGTACAAGTGGACTGCCTCTCTTTCTGGCAGTCCTAACAGTACATAGGACTGCCAGAAACATGGGCAGTCGTCGTCGACTCGAGAGGTCTAACTATCATTCCATACTTGGGTTTTTCGAACTAAATTAATAGGATTTTGGGGGAGGGGAGGAATTGACAACTTTAAGTATTAGGTTTCTTACCTTGATTGAGAGGAACGTTTGCGTGCCATCGTAGGGAGAGATCGTTGGAAAATGGTGAAGACAAAGGAAATGGTGGAGATGAGGATCAAAACCCTTACCCTGACAATTGCGTAAAATAAATGGAGAGAGAGGAGTGGGAAATCGTGGAGAAGAAGAAGAAGAAGAGGAGGAAAAATAGGGTTTGTGAAGAGAGAAAAAATTTGAAATGAGAGTAATTTTTCGGGTTTGGGGGGGTTGTGGGGTTTGGACAGCCCCCTGAATGAAAACTTTGGACAGCCCGAGTAAAAGTTCCTCAAAGCCTGGCTAGCCCTAATCCTGGCTAGCCCCGAGTAAAAAAGGCTGTGCCCTTATAATTAGCCTAAAAAAGCTATAACAAGGGCCCGTTTGGTATATGTAGGATGTAATTTGATGTAATTGATATTATATTGTAAATCTAATTCAGATGTTTGGTTGGACAAATTTTTTTTTCAGAAATTTTACTGTACAATAAAAATTTTAGTAATAATTGCTGTAAACGATAAAAGTTAGGGAAATTAGGGGGAGAGATAAGATCCGACAGTTGGTATGTCGGAATTTGGAGTCGTGCCCAAATTCCGACAGACCGTCTGTCGGAAAATGGGGAAACCCAATTTCCGACAGACCGTCTGTCGGAATTTGGGCACGACTCCAAATTCCGACAGACCAACTGTCGGATCTACGACCGGTTCGCCCCCCCCAAACGGTTCACTGATAGTACGTTAAAAAAAAAAAAAACCCAACTCCAAAACAAAAAAAAAAAAACGGTTCACTGATAGTATGTTAAAAAAAAAACCCAACTCCAAAACAAAAAAAAAACCGGGTAGGTGTAGAGTAAAGTTTTGAGTTGTTGGGGGAGAGTAAAGTGTTCTGGGTTGCTGTGAAGCCGAGAAGAAGAAGAAGAAGAAGAAGAAGAAGAAGAAGAAGAAGAAGAAGAAGAAGAGGAGGAGGAGGAGGAGGAGGAGGAGGAGGAGGAAGAAGAAAAAATTGAGAGGTAAATTTTTTTTTCCAGATCTTGTATTCTAGTGTTCACCATTTATATTTTAGATCTTGTATCCTATTATTCATCCTTTATCATAAACACTAATATTGATATTTTTCATATTTTTTTAGGACACTCATTTTGAACCATAACCAACAAGTGGTATATAAAATGACACACTAATTTTGATCTTGTATCCTATTGCTCACCTAATGTTACACTAATTTTGATCTTGTATCCTATTGTTCACCTAATGTTGATATTTTAGATCTCTTATAAAATGTGTAAGTACGGTTCAAAATTTTAGATCTAATGTTGTTATTGTAACACTAATGTTGTTATTCTAACTATTGTTCACCTAATGTTGTTATTCTAACTAATGTTGTATCTTATTGTTCTAATGTTGATAACCTAATGTTGATAACTTGATGTTGTAACCTAATGTTGTTATTAGTGGTATATATAAAATGACACACTAATGTTCATCCTTGTATTGTAACACTAATTTTGAACCACTAATTGTGTGTCATTTTATATATACCACTAATAACAACACTAATGTTCATTGATATATTAATGTTCTATAGCTCTAATATTCATTGATAGCTACAATTAGTGTTCATAGTTGTCTAATATCAACGAAATTTAGGGTTATATACTTTTAATTGTGGTAGTCAATAAATTTTTTACAGATGGCTACCCAAAATGATGGTCGTATACTAGGGGGGCCAACTACAGACTTGATCAAGCAGCAACGCGAGTTGCACATATCTAATCTGATATTTACTGGAGAGGTATATATACTTTTAATTGTGGTAGTCAATAAATTTTTTATTTTATATGTTTAGTAATAATATAGTTTGTATGTTTTATATATAGCTATGTGATTATAAAAGGAAGTGCGGCTTAGAGAACACAATACATGGCGCTATGAGGGCCAACTTGGTTTCTGGAAATTGACTAGTGACCAAACAGCTTTATTGCACGTATTTGGTTTTCATTACCTTGACCAAATACGTTTTCTACGTCACGATAGAGACTTGATTCTGAGTCTAGTGGAGCCCTGGTGGCCCGGACGAAATACGTTCCAGCTACCTTTTGGAGAAATGTCTATTGTGCTTAAAGATGTTGCAAATATTTTAGGTTTACCTATCACAGGTGAACCTATAATATTTGATGAACAATTTTCTGGTGAGACAGCGATCGCGACCTACCTAGGTGTGGAGGCACCAAAATTGAAAGGTAAAGGTCTAGTGTCGTATACATGGCTCCGACAGAATTTTATGCACATAGATCGTATCGGTGACCAAGAAATATCAGTTGATGAGGAACGGGTAAGTATTACATTTGTGGTTAATATTTGTGCACGTAAATTATATATCAATTTAGCTCAGTTAATATAATATTTTTCATATTCTGTTCAGGTCATTGCATGCACTAGAGCCTATTTGCTAGGCCTTATTAATACTTTTTTGTTTTCCGACGCATCGGATATGGTAAATTTACGGTTTCTATCATTTCTGAATGATCTGACGGAACCGACGAGTCATGCGTGGGGAGCGTCAATGCTGGCATATCTATATAGTGCTATGTCAGACTTTGTGCAGTTCCATTCGAAGGACAAATTGATGGTAAATTTAAACGGATGTGCTACATTGATTCAGGTAGATAAATTGTTTGAATTTGGTATATATTTAAATTTGGTTACATATTTAAAATTTGCACACTTATATTATATATTTTTTAGGTTTGGTCCTACGAGCATTTTTCTATCGGTAGGCCACTTTCCTTGATCAGTAGCGACACACATGTATTTCCGGGCGCTTTACGGTGGCATTCTGATGCGGTAGATCCCGCACATTGTGTTTACTCGGTTGCCCCGATATATCGAGGCCAATTTGATTCACTAAAGATCTCAGGGGTAAATAAAAGTCACCATTCTATATCTATTTAGTATATTATGTTTTATTTTCTTATAATTATATGTCAAAAAACAGGTTCAAATGGTGCATTATTCTGTTAATCCTTATCCTTCTGAGATAGAACAAACATCATATGCATTAAGTCTCCATAGGTATTACATAATATACCATGGAGACATAATGTATCATCCAGCTGATTGGGTTATGCGGCAATTCGGTATGAAACAACATATACCCGAAGACCCGCCTCACTACAATCGTGGTAGAGGAAGTGCAACCGTCAGAGCCCGCAAATTAATTTCTGCTTGGAATTTCAGACTAGAGACGCATAACATCTCACATTTGTCTCATAACATAGCTACTATGGAGGACTGTAAGTTATTTTGAAGTTAATATTTTGGTTGCATTTTTCTCATAACATCTCACATTTGTCGCATTTTTCTCATAACATCTCACATATTTCGTATATGCAACAGTATACGGGGATTTTGCATTTAGATCTTGGTGGGGATCTCCATTTATTAGCAACAGACACTACATATATCAGGAGCCTCGCTTCGAGCATAGAGCTATTGATGATTCTAGTCTGCGTGGAATTTATCAACATATTATAAGAACTGATGTAAGTAATTATTTTTAGTTTACAATATTTTAGATTACAATGTTCTAGCTTGCATAAGAACTAAAATAAAGTGTTATTATTTTAGGTTCCAGCTTTGGAGCAAGCTTATGATAACCCAGATCCTGAAGTCCTGAGAACGACAGTGAGAAACTTTCTGGATTGGGTGAAAGCGGATCCGGAGCCTCCGAACCCTTCGCTACGTATTCCGCCAGATTATCCTGTAGGCGTTATTAGCCAACGTCAACCACTTCCCCGCAGGGTTAGGCCCCATGTCACCCAGCCGTTCCCCGATAGTCCGCCTCAGCAAGCTGACGAGATCCCGCCTCATCAAGCTGGCGAGATCCCGCCTCAGCAAGCTGACGACCAGTGGGCTGGCCAGGGTTCTTCCCAGGGGGCTGGACAGGAGACTTCGCAGTGGGCTGGCCAGGGTTTTTCGCAGTGGGCCGGCCAGGGTTCTTCCCAGTGGGCTGGCCAGGGTTTTTCGCAGTGGGCTGGCCAGGAGACTTCCCAGTGGGCTGGCCAGAGTTCTTCCCAGGGGGCTGGCCAGGGTTCTTCCCAGTGGGCTGGCCAGGAGACTTCTCAGGGGACTTCGCATTGGCCGGGGGTGACAGATTGGTTCCAAGGCTATAGTTTGGATGGAGATTATTATACACAGATACTAACGACTCCATCGGCACCAGCACCAGCACCCACGCAAGACGAAGGTGGTGATGCGTCCCAGGAGGATACGATGCGGAGGAGAGCCCGACTCAATCTCAGAGAAGTTGATCGTCCAGACTATTGGGAATTGGACAGACAAGGAAGATAGATGTAAATTTTGAACTTGTATGATGTTTTATTTTCATTTATATAAAAGTCACCTTTCCTTTACAAACTATTACATATACTTCACATGATGTTTCCTATTCATTCTCTTGGTTGATTTCTACAACTCCTTCTATTGTGTCCTAAACCATTGCAATTACTGCATCGGAGATCTCTTGAAGATTGATCCTTCGCCATAGTACGGTTCTTCTTTGGTCTTCCGGCTTTGCGTCGTACATCTGGTACTCCAATGTCGCCTCTAACCAATGCACTTTGAATGTTGTAAGGGACTGGAATTGGCTCCAAGTGCGGCTCGTAGACACTTTTCAATGCTTCATTTGAAAATATAGCTGGATAGTAATGCTCAATCCTGATATTGCAACAATTACAAGCATAACATGCATGTACACATGGAAGAAAAGTATGATACCACTTTAAACATGAACAATAGTTTTCATTTAAACGAACAACATATGTTCTATTTGTTTGACGATCTAATATCTCAAACAAATGACCCACTATCCGTAACATTTCCAGCTGATGGATTTCTTTTTGATACGAGCCATCGTTTTTAACATCTTCGGACAAAAATCTGTTTCAAGATTTTCAGCTCGTTGTCTGTTTTTGTCCTGAAGTGTTATAATCTTGACTCGAATACCATCAAGTAGTGTCGTTATTGGTTTATCTCGAAGATTTTTAATCCAGTTATTAAAAGATTCAGCAAGATTTGACGTGTTAATATCTAGTCTTGGACAAGGAGAATACGCTGTAATCCAGTGTGAGAAAACACGATTTTCATCATTTACTCCAACGAGCCAATTGTAAATATCAACATTTTCAGCTTTAATCATCTCCAAGCAATTATTTGCATCTGTTTCATTATAACATCTTGCAAGAGAGTCCAAGCTACGTTGAAAATGCTTTGATCTACATACTGATTTCAAATTTGCTTTAAAATGTTGAATACAGAAAAAATGAGATGATTCCGGAAAAATAGCACGCATGGCATTTATCAATCCTTTCTGTTTATCCGATATAAAAGAAATTGTATTCCAAGCATCAAAAAATCTTTCAAAAGATATTCTTAAACCGTTTAAAAACCAATTCCAAGAATCAGTGTTTTCACCCTCAGCAACAGCATATGCAATAGGATATAGTTGATAGTTAGGATCATGAGCACAAGCAATAAATAAAATACCTCTGTATTTAGAGGAAAGAAAAGTAGCATCAATACTAATCACAGGTAAGCATCCCCTTAGAAATCCATCAATGCATGCCTTGAAACAAATAAAAATTCTTTCAAACCTATTATTCTCTGTAATCTTCATAAAACATTGACTACCTGGATTTGTCTCAATATTCTAAGACCATACTCTTCGAGACTACTATATGCATCAATATAACTACCATTTATTTCGGATAGAGCAAGTTCTCTAGCTTTCCAAGCCTTACAATATTTAATATGTATTCGATGTTCCCTAAATATATCTTTTACAACACAAGATGGACTATACGACTGATTATCTCGAATTTTATCAATAATCTGATTTTTAACCCATACAGTGGTAGCTAATGGATGAGAACCAGTTGTAAGTCCACCTAAACAAGAATGAATATTTTCTAGCGTTGCAATAGAAAATCTTTCGCCTCTACCTATGGCTTTAGCGTATACCCTCCAATGACAATTTGAACTACTACATTTATATATAATTCCAGTAGCATTATTTAAAGTAGCTGAACAAGTAAAATTACGTCTAATAGCTAGATCACTAATAAAACTTCTAAATTTAGAACGATTCTCGAATTGTTTTCCAATAAATAATTCAGGAGTGCTAAGGCTATCAACAGAATCATCAAATTCATCATCTAAATTTTCAATTAGATCATCACTATTTTCGTCATCGTTATTAACATCATCTACTACATGTTCTTCTTCAGTAAATGGAATAACTTGATGAGAGGAACTAGGACCAGCGTTAAAAGTATTACAAGCAGGTGTATTACTTACATTCATAGATGGGGGCGGAGTGACATAGATATTAATATACGGTGATTGTGCATTCACTTGAAGAACAAAATTCCATGCATCTTCACTATCTACATTTATACAATTAGATACGAAAATATGTACTAATATAAATTCGTAGTCGATAGAATATTGATCAATAATTAGATTTTGTAAACTAAGAAACGAAATATTTCGATCAACTAAAAGAACTTGGGTTAAACTCCCTTGATACGCTAACCCATTTAGTACACCTCCAAGCGAGCATAGGATTGTCAGATTTCCATCCATGTTGAAAACAAGATGAACTTTCTGTAGGAAGAGAGGAGCTTCGGCTTTGAACGAAATACTTCTTCTTACTGAATGGGAGAGGTGCTGTGAAGTGAGTGCTTTGAAATGAATGAGAAAATTGTTGTGAAGTAGTTTGATACTTATAGATGATATATAGCCGTTGGAATTATAACGTTGGAATTGTAACGTTAGAATCCTAACGTTGCAAATTGTAACGTTAGAAACCCACCAAAAAAATAACTCACCTCAACCCAACCCAAAAAAATCAACCTTAAAAAACCAACAATCAATTAACCCAACCCACCCACCATCATATTCAATTAAACCATAAAAAAAAAACCAAACCCCCCAACCCAACTCACCCACCCAACCCCTTTCTTTCAACCCAACCCACTGTTACTTTTTCTTTCATTTCCGACAAATGGTATGTCGGAAATTGAGCTAATGCTCATTTTCCGACATATTCTGTCGGAAATTGAGCATAGCTCATTTCCGACAGACAGACTGTCGGATTGTATTGTTTTTCAAAATTTTTCCAACTTCTATCGTCTACACTAATATTAATTAAATTAATATCGGCACAGTAAATTTTCCGTTTTTTTTTAGATGTAGTGTAATCGTCATTATAAATTTGATTATATTTATACTTTTTTGTAAAACCAGTTGCATCATAAAGGTTATGTAACTACAATTACATTGCAACTTAAAACTACTGGCAAAAAGTAAACGTGTCATCATTGTCATTTGTCATCACCTTTTTGCTGTGATTGTTTGATTTCAAAC
>JANAVB010030655.1:0-25629 GCA_029216955.1 Iris pallida | reverse complement strand
CACTAGAAACCGTCCGAGGACCTACCACCCGCAACTGCGAACTTTTGATGGTCCGACTGGGGCCTCTCGACTTCATCCCTACAATAAAACTCTGCTCTCGGTCATAATCAGACGAGAAGTTATTCACCAAACAATAAAATTTACAGCGGAGTATAAGATACGGGTTTTTTCGTGTATCCTAGGAATTATAAATTCTGACGCAGTATATCCAGCATGATAGTATTACCATACATGGGAGCCATCCAACAAACTTTCCTCGTAACCAAGGCAGGGACTTGGGTTGTTCATCATAGTTTGGCTATATCTGAACTACCACACGAATCAGCTTGGCAGATAAGGCTTCAGGTACACCCGGTTCTGGTTACAGTACACTAGGTACAAGGGATGAATGGATAGTAACCAACAAAAGGCATCAATAGTCAGCTCGTCCCTTTCCTCTCCTGGTCGACCAGCTCATTACCTGTGAGGTAGCCGCTGTAAGAAGGCAAAATCCTGTTGAAACTATAGCCATCCAAGCGGTTTAACGCCCATCGGCAAGCAGGAACGTCATCATGGAACTACGTCACCCAGGGATAGTTGCACAGGATCGTGTCACCCTTCTCATAACCATCAATGGTGGTAGAAGCAATTAAACCAGTGTGATGCAGTGCCAATCAAGCCATCAGATAATGGTAGGGAAGTTCCGCATAAGGAAATTTGCTGTTGCACCCACGATATTCTATTATTTTCTCCGAGTGCTCCCGTAAGCCTCGAAGTGTATTACATACCATAGCAGGGAGTAGAGTCAGGGAATTCCCAAAGGCCAACCTTACAGCCGGCTTGATAAGCTTTCGATTGAGCCATCCCACGGAGCCCGAACCTCCAGACACAACGGCCTTCCTTAGTCACATCATCAAAAAGGCAGCCAACGGCACTTTTCGACTCAAGGCAATCAAATTTTAGCAGAAATAATAATTGACTATAGAGGTGGGTTTGCCCTCAACGTCCAACGAAGGAGCTGACACCTTCGTCTTTGCCATCATATCTTCCATATTGTCAGTGGTATACACCCTGCGGAACCCACTTGGCTTCATCCGATCAAGATTATCGTGCAATAAGCATACGCCATGTGTCATTTATTCGGTTATGTTATAACCACCCGAGATCTTGATAGAAAAGAATCTCAATGTTCGCTGTATGTCAGCTCACAAGCAGCCCTCACCGTGTAGTTACAACATATTCTCTTATATCTCCATGTGATGCGCTCTTACCCGCCCAAAAAACCCTATGCACATCGCATATGTGCTGGCCTATAAATAGAATGAGTTTTACTTCATTAAAAAAGGTCAGCATTTTCTGAATAGCAACCTCGAGTACAGAGCATCAGAAAGCCAGAGCAAGTTCAAGTCATCGTCAGATCGTCAGCACAGTAAAGGAGCCATTGTAGTGCTTGATCTCTACTGTCACACTTCCATAGAAATTTTTGTACGTAGACCTCCTATTTATGAGTCTTTTTGTACTTTTTATGCGTTTGAATGCAAAAATTTGCATAAATTTTGTCATGGCAAACAGTGTTCCTTTTGTATCTTATTACGTCCCTCTGAGGAACTGGTTCTTTTCCAGATACGAATGAGCATTTGTATCTCACTATCTATGGACCGAGGATTGAGACAGGTTATATTGCTGAGAATGTAGAGGTGTTGTCCGAAGAGTTTTCATGAGCTTGGAGGATGCTTCAGTTAGAACCTTAAGCATTATTATCTAGTTAGCAGTTGTTCTAACTGGTTATTTTTTATTTCAGTACTTCTTTATTTTATTATTGTATTTTTTCATGGATATTTCCATTAGTGTATATTTTACAAAGATTATTTGTGTTGGATATTCAATTTTTGTTATATTTTATTTCATTTTATTCGTTATATCTCTGTCTATGTTGTTGTTTGTTTTTGGATGAGATTACAGAGATTATAGATTGCCTAAGACTATGTAGTTTAGGTATAGGGTACTATGACTAGAGTAAGTCTATTAAATTAGCTATTATTCTAGTTCGTACAACTGGCATGCTCTTGTCTTAGTTCCTAAGTATTTTTGAACTGAGGCGTGACATGTTTTGTGGTAGCCCATGCAGGTCAAGTTATTGCTTTGGTTACGTTTTTGTACTAATACGAGCATGTAATTTCGATCAAGGAGTATTACGAATCTCATCCACTTATTGAATTATTGCCTTTGAAATCCAAATTCTTCATCTATCATCATGCATATGCTTGTTTCTGTACCATCCTTATGAAGTTTTTCTTTATAGAGAGATAAATCTACGCAGTGGACATATGGATAATGGAGTATATTCGACCAATGACGCCACTCCTAGCAATGGCAGAACTCCAGTTACGCCGAGGACCTGACCCAAGGCAGGTTCTGGCACACCCAACAACCCCTATGGTATTCGCACCATCCCTATTTCAAGAGGGCCAGACTTTGCATCTAAGATGCAACAGGACGATCCTTTGCCTCCATGCCTTATTTCCTGCCACATATGCCACTTGGAGCATTTGAAGCAACCGACTTATCGACCGATGCCTTAGATGTCCCAACCGGATGGCTAGGCCCAAATGTTTAATTCTTTCAAACCATGATGCAGCAGCAGATACAACAGACAAAGGCCATGAGACAGAGCTCAATGATAATCTTGGAGAGGCTGACAGCACTAGCACATGCACCAGTATCTGTACCGATACCCATTCAGCCAGTAGGCATGAATGGGCTATCGACAGATGAACCGAAGCTATTTGATGGCAATAAGATACCAGTGGAGATCACCGAATGGATGATCAGTACCCAGAACTTCTAGACGCTTCATCGCTGTCAGAAGATATGGATGACGGTTGTAAGAACTTGTTTGAAGAAAATGCACATCACTGGTGGGAGTCGATCGATCGATACATCGGCAAAGGTCAGACTTGGGAGCATTCTTAGAATATTTCAAGGTAAAAAATCTCTGATATAGTTCAAGATGCTCTCTATGATCAGTTTCTCCATCATCAAGAAAATGACTATAGATAAGTATGTGTTGAATTCAGTAGTCTTAGTACGTTCGGTACCATTCTGATATCAAACGAAGTAGAGAAGGCACGGAGGTTTCATATCGATTGACTAAGGAGCTCCAAAGGTATTCTACAGCGCAGTCTAGAGTTTTGTATGCCGAGGTATTAGCAGAAGCCCGTCTCCATGAGGCTATCAACAAAGACCCAGACCCAGTGCTTTTGAGGTGTCCTACTACCGCAGCACACCAGCTAAAGAGAAGCAAGGAGGACCCATCCGACAGCCAGGAGGACTTCATTAGCAGAGAGTCACCCCGTATCCAGCACAGGAACTCCCAACTTGCTACTACTATGATAAAAGGGGCATGTTTAAAAAGACTACAGAAGAAGAATAGGTCAATGTCTGATATACGGATCTGATCAACTCCAAGCCAAGAAGTGTCCATAGCATCGGGATAAAGGGTTGCAGATATTACAGCGACTAGTACCTCAAGGACCTAGGCTACCCATTCTAGCAATTGAAGCATCGCTACCCCCAACACCAGAAGGACACAAGAGAGGACTACTATTGCCACCATAGGACGCCCATTCAATAGATCCATATAGCATGAAGGAGTGACGTATCGTCTGGTCTATGCCATCATACTACTTAGAGAGATACTTGCAGGTATGCATATTCCAAGTACAATTGCTACAATTATATTGTTTGAATACCTTAGTATTATCTATAGTAGTATATAGCTATGTATAGAATAGTTACTTCACCATTCTCTAAGAATTGGAAAATTCATATTGGAGAATGTAGGGGACTAGGTAAATAATTAAGGTGCGTAGAATCCATAGATATTTCCTATAGTGTCTGTAGAATAGAAGTACTAGGGAGATTACCATATATTAGGGATGATTGGTCGATCATAAGCTTGATTAGTAGTGATCTATTCCTTCTGTTAGCAGCAAAGGACATGGACTATCATGGTGCAGGTTTCACCCCTTATCCTTGTTTGGTTGTAGGGTTTCACTATTTGCTATAATTGCCATGAACCAAAGTTGTGATAGAGTTCTTTAGCCTAAAACTAGCCATAGGAAGTACTTCTACCCCGATGTGATATAGCATCTATTTTCCTTATTTGATACAGTGGTGACATATTATTTTACTGATAGGATATATGTCTATGTCTATATTAAACATATAGTATGACCACTTAGAATCTATTAGTTATTCCTATAGGATCTTATATGGTTAGTCTCCTTATACCATGAGTTAGTGTAATTTCGAGAACGAAATTCTTTAAGGTGGGCAGGTTGTGAGCCTTTTGGATTTTAAAGTATTTTTTTTTTTTTTTTGTTTAATATAGTTATTAACAGATATTTTTCCACTATTATTTTTATAATTAAATACCCTTTTCGTAGTTTTAATTTTTGGAGCACAAGAAATGTCAATCTCTAGAAATATTCTTCGTGAGTTTTAATCCAGACAAGTTTATCTACAATTTGATATATCACATCTCACTCAAATACGTTCTCTTGTATCCTATTTGTAACGTACAACTATTGGGTCAACTTAGGCCAAAAGGTTATCTACCGTAAAACTTGTCGTACTTTTCAACTTATTTTCGCAACTCAACATCGATCCAACCTAAACGACCCAATATATAATTTTGACCTATTTTGATACTACTACACACATGCCTATGGTGTCCCACTCAATTGAGTTTCATGTGCTACTTATTTTCAAATGGAAAATAAGACCCGTTTATAGTCATTTAGGTATTTAATTCATTGGAAATATTTTTGGGACTTAACCCTAGCCAACCTAACGTAGTGGGGACCACTTAGGGTGCCAAACTATAGTAGAACTATATCTAATTGATTTTTGGAAATTTAACAGCAGCCAGATCATTAAACCCATGCATCTTTGACTCAATCTTCAACATTTCCAAATTTGGAAACCAACTAACCCATGTTGCTATATTACTTGATTGGATGACCAAATCTCCACCAAATCAATCCAAGCCTCTCTATACTAATACTAAATTATATGAGGCCAAAATATATATTAAACTCCTAAAGAAAAGCCACCCCTACTCCCCACCTTGCAAACTCTGAAACTACATTCAGCCTTGGCCGTCGGAGACACCTTGTGGCGTAATGACAGTTTTAACCCATTTTTGACCTCCTGTGATCCTCCATATTCATTGCGAAGCTAACGCGACAATATTCAATTCTATCAAATCCTCATACATCTATAACCCCTTCTAGTATACCAAAATAGTCTATAAGTCAGCCTATCTAGCAGCCCAATTCTGTATAAATAGCAGGTTTATCATCTTCTAAAATAGGTTTTAAATACTTTTTCTCATCAATTTTCCTGAACAAATCTAATGGATAGCCCTACATGTCTTCTTTTATTTCCAATTTCTAACTCACCGTTCAGCTCCGTTTGCCTGTGGCATCCGTTGCACCGAAACATGTCCAAAATTGACCAATTTCGGTGCTGCGACTTTTTTGATGACTTTGAACCCCGTTTGATTCAAACAAAACCATGGTAAGGTCTCTAACATCTATATCTACCATCTAAATCATTCTTTTGTAATATTTGTAAGAATTTCATGTTGATATGTCATCACTTTACTTCTATCAATTTTCGGACACCGACACACCGATCAAAATCCATCTATTTGATTCCAAACTTTCGTAAGATTTAAAATGATATAAATCTGATAAATTTAGATAAAATTATATTTAATACTAATTATTCTAATTTATTCCAGAATAAATAATTTTATCTTTCGTGATTTTTGCTTCGAATAGAAATTCTATGTGGCATGTTTGTTGATACTTAAATATAGCGATTTGGTATATTTTTTAAAAGATATTTATATAATATATATTCAGAATTTAATGTCAATATTTTCCAGAATTCAAAGTACATATTTATGATATATAATATTATTTTACGATTATAATTTATTATTATGTATGGTAGAATAATAGTAGACTATTTAACAATTTTGTAACAAGTTAGTCTAAATAAGGTAAGTATGAGATATGGTAAGTCTTGTGGTGATATTTATTATTTATTTTTTATACTTTTAGGTGATCACGATCAGTCGATTCAGCAGTTGGAGCCGAACCGATATTTTATACTTTTGTTGTTAATCCAGGCAAGATACCTTGTCTTTGTTTACTATTTAAATTATGCTCTCTATTTCTGTTTTTTGTTGATTATAGTTATAGTGGTGTGCGTCTAAGCTTGACTTGGGTGCCATCGATGTTGTCATCGATGACTTGTGGGTGCGTGTGTTGACTTAGAGTTAGTGGACTTACCTTTAGTGGTGAAGTTACTAATATAACTTCTATGGCCATGAGACGTATTACTACACAACATTGAGTGAGATTTCATATGCATGAGTTATGCATGTAATGACCCGCTCCGCCCTAGCAGATGCGATTCAAATGGCAAGTGCAACGACTCAAAATGAATCGTTGACTCAAAGAGTTATGTTGCCAAGAAGCATCGAGTAAGATCGATGCAAGTTTAAGTTGGCCCGAGAGAAAGATTGAGTCGGTTCAAAGATTCTAAGAAATCGAATGATGCAAGGCACAAGTCGAGTCGATCGAATATTGATTTAGTTGGTTTTGTGTGCAGCTACACTTTTACGCTGAGTTATAAGATGTCGGCATTTTGCCTTATTTGCAACAGTGTCAACAAAACCAATAGGCAAACGCAATGGATTTGTCCCTTCAAAAGGATCCAGACTTAGACTTTCAACGGCATGCTCGGAGTCTCGCTCGGCCGGTGCGATCATCGTTAAGGTGCGTGGCTCCGATGAACCTGTCTTTGCTTAGCCGGGACACATAATAATACGAATGATATTGCTAGATCGCTAGACGATATCCCCTATATGCTAATATGAGAACTTAATGCACCTAGCTAAGAAAATAATCCCATCTTGTATGCTTGCAAAGAATATGGAAATGAACTTGGAATTTAATTGAAACCTCGTACTACACTCCATGCTCGTGCCAAGGCACAGCATACGTTTCAAGTAGATTTCCCTATGCGTTTAATTATGAATGAAATGCTTGTCACTTAGATCATACCACAACTTGAGGCACGAAAAAATTGATGGTCCAATGAATTATGGCATGAAGACTATAAATAGTCGTTCCAAGCAAAGTAATAGAAAATCGAATGGCTTCGGAACCAATAGGTCGCCATGGCAGTTCCATACCGGAGCTGCAAAATGACAACAAGAATGAATGAATGAACAAATGAAACGAAGAAAAAATGAATGAATGAACGAATGAATGAATGAATGAAAGAAGAAGAAAGAAAAACTCGGATGAGCAGAAGATGGATGTATCAGGGATCGTGTCGAGAATAAGTAAATAAAGAAAAAAAAAAGAGAAAAGGTAATTAGCGACAATATGACAGGGACGTGCAACGGGACTCTTACCCACACTGCACATATGCCCCATCCTAGTCGATAATCCGTTATAGCTCAGAGAGCCGATAAGTTAAAAAAATAAAAAGAGAATACGAAATGGTCATGGACAACTCGTGCACAAGGGGTGTCGATAAGGGATTCTTCGGGCGATCAGAAGCTGCGTGACCAAGGATCGTGCCAGCCTAGAGGAATCATGGCTTACGAATGACTTATGTGTGGGCTCGGTCACTCAAGCGACGTAATATCGGTATGCGTAGCCTATCAGCATGTACCATCCATCACCATCTGATACATACTACGAATACCACATTCAGGAAGTCCAAATGGCTTGTATTGCCAGCAACCGATGCATATAGATTAAGTGGGCTTACAGGTGGTAATCCACGTACGAGTCCTTGCATTGAAACATGAAATATGAGTAAGCTGAACTACTGAGTAACTGAATAAAACTTGAGTATAACTAAAAGGAATGAGTAATTCGTTCACCCGAGGCAGAAACACGCTGATACTGGTATTTTCTTATGCAAATCCATCAAGTCTTTACGTATCATATGGCTTACTTGGTTTACCTTGGACAGGGAAGATCGTACGGTCAATATGGTAAGTTGTACATGTTATTTCTATACGACCCTTGATGTCTGTAATACGAGATAGGTTTTATAATATATGCCATGAAACTGATCCTAAGGCAAGATTAGAAAGACAACTATCGATAGATGGTGCATGAAAGTAAAATAGACGTATTTGGTAATGATAGCGAGCAGGCGAGCTAGACTCCCCACTAGTGCATGCAATATGCTGATAACCACCTAGAATGCTAGCAGGGTGCGGGACAACCTTGTCAGGTACAGATTCTTCCTCGAACGTGCTAAGGCACGGAGCTAACTGGAGCCTCATAGAGTTGCAAGGAGGTGAAGCACCATTTATAGGACATAATGTATCGGAACATCGCCAAGTATCATTTTATATTGTAAGCCGCTTGGCACACCTTTTATGTTTAGGAGAGAGAGAGCTTGAGCGAATTGTAATTTCGGTCTAGCGTCGCTTGTAATATTTCTTAAATATCAATAAAGAGCTTAAAATTGGTTTAACTTGTGTTCATTTACTTTTTACTGCAAATGGGACACTCTGTGTGACTCTGTGGCCTAGCTTCAATCGGCCGTTTCTGGACTTGGCCTTGCACGATCGCAACCTAGGCTAGTACGGCATCACGCCCAAGCGAGGGCGATGCTCCTCCTGGAGCGGGGCCTGACAGATTGGTATCAGAGCACGACTTTACGTCCATGGACTGTCAATTTTCTCAGTTTAAAAGCTCATTCATAAGAAATGTGGTGTATGCTCTCTCCCATTGTCCCTTGGAATGTTCCATATAATAAGTCTAATATTTTCAAAAGCTCGTGCAAGTATTTGGTTGAACGGGATCGCATATGAAGGCCTTTGTGCCAAACTATGTCAGACTTGAGTTGATAGGAACCCATGCTAAATTTAGCAAATGGTGTGCATACTTGAATAACCTTATTACACTAGAAAATGAGTATGCAAGACAAGAATATAGTCCGAACGGGGATGACTATGCATATAGCCTTTTGGCTAAGTGTAATGAGTATCGTACACCTCAGACCTTCTAGTGCGAGCGAGTTTGCGACCGAGATTAAATATCGCTCGGACGAGAATACGTTCGCTTAGAGTGTATTGTATGCGATAGCCTTAAAAAAGAATAATAATGTCTTTCGACGATTAGTCGAGTGGCTAGAACCCTAAGTGGCGTAATGACCATCTTGTAATTGTTCGAGCGAGATTAAGGATCTACGGGTAGAAACGAGTATATCAGCAAGCGATGTTATCGTGCAAAGCCTTAGAACGAGTAACGCTTAGTTGGTCGTGATTTTGAGGGTCTTGAACAAGATATCGTTCGGACAATTTGAGAATGTGTAGTGCAAATTACAAAACGGTTGAATAGAGATTCGGAACGATAAAACAAATAATGTTTTGGTTGAGGAAACTTAGTAGATCATACGTGCGATTTTGAAATAGTCGAATGAATTGAAACTTGAGTTGAGGTGCAATACTCATAGATGAGATCGAAGATAGCATGACTGAAAGATAGAGTGCGTGAAAATATTGGTTGAAAATATAAAAATGACTCTAAGGATTTGTAATAGATGTTGCTCGATGGCTTGAGTTGGAATAAAACGATGTGAATTAAGGAATTATGTTGCACGACTCGAATTTTGTTGTAAAAGAAGATTGTCAGGTTATGTACATCATTGATGGTATTGACACATATCAAAGATCGATGTACGATAACTCAGGGGGTACTCTGATTCAAAGAATAATGATCGTATAAAATATTATTTTTCAGACAGGAAAATATACTTGGGATTTTGATGGATGAAAATGGAAGTGTCTTGATTGCTTCATTGATAACCACAATGTTAATGTTCTTTTCTTATGCGATGGCAACTCCAGCATTGCACATACGTCATGCCAGATTTTGTCAATCCTTCCACGGAAGCGCTGGCATGGTGATTCATGTCCAGCGGGGATGATCCAACCTACGGGAGATCATGGCGTGGTAATTGGATTATTTTGACTTATGGTTTGATGCGAAAGTGGATTTGAGGATTATTGGACTTGTTATTGACGATAAAGTAAGTTGAGGATCGAGTAGACCTAATGTGCGTATCAAAAATGATCTAGGTCTAGACTTAAAGCAAGAGTTATGCCCCGATTAGGACGATTATCCTAGGGGGAGTATTGGCATGGTGATTTCATGTCCAGCATGGATGATCGACTTGTGAAAGATTTGGAGCGTGACATTATTATGCTAAATGACCTTGTGATCGAATACATAAATTGGATAGGATGGATAGGTAGATTATATCAAATATTTTGAAGAGATAGACTATGCCAATTCCTGGTTTAGACGTACGATATTGATATACCGAGGAATTGGTTAAGCAGAACCTATCATAGGATGACTTTGCTGAATGGACTCGGGACCCCGTACGACGAATGTGTTGATGCAAATAGGATGATCACTGCTCGATGTTTAGAAGTTTGGGTAAAACAAGCTTGGGTAGAGTATCCCATACGAACGAATAATGGTTAACCATAGGATTGGGGCAGCATCTTGTAGTGATTTGTACGATGAAACCGCGAACTCGAGTTATAACTTTGACTTGTGAGACTGACCTAGCGGATAGGTAGACAATCCTATGCTGAGTGATTAAACTTGTGGACCAACTTTAGAAAATCGTTCGGAGGACGATAGTTCTGGGCAACAAACTTAGAGTTTAGAACGTTGAACTGGGAGTATACACTAGCGATATGATATCAGACTCCGAACGAATTGAATGATAGAAATCGAAGATGTGCAAGAAAAGTTATGATAACAAATTTAAATCATTGTTGGGAAGACGTATTTGATGATAGTACAATGCTTGGTTTTGGATCGGACGAGAATAACTTGAACTATGGTCAACTCCGCTAAGGAGAAATCGTATTGATTTCATAAGACGAAAACGCCTTCAGCATACGAATTGTGTCATGTCGAGGATCGAGATAGACGAAGTGAACTAGAGTTTGGTTTTAATCGAGTTAGTAAAATGACCGACAATTTGAAACTATCACGAGTAGCTTGTCCGACTTCGCTATTGCTAAGTTTGGTTGAAATGTATATATTCGGGGGGCACCTTGAATATGTGCACGATCCAGACTCAGCAATATGATGAACTCGAATGCAGCTGCAAGTAGACATGTTGAGATGCGCATGGATGAATGAGTTAGCCTCAGCCTATGACCCTTATGTTTGATGAATTATAATGCACCTCGTGTGACAATTATACTCTCGTGAGAGGGCAGAATAGCGACCAAGTCATAGAAACACGACGATTGAGTGAGAGTACCATCAACTTTCGAATGAGTGGTAAAGTCATTCAATAAAATTGACCAAATGCATGCGATATAGAACTTAGAAAGACACCTGGGTATAGTTTGATGCCATCGAAGGATAAAGTCATTCGAAGGGAATTGTCTAAGATACACATACGATATGAGTTAAGGAATAGTAAGATGACATACACTCAAGAAGTCTCGAGGACGAGACTTATTCCGAGTGGTGTATAATGTAACAACCCGCTCCGCCAAGAAAAAAACGCCAAGTGCAGCGACTCAAAATGAATCGTTGACTCGAAGAGTTACGTTGACCCAAGGAATACATCGAGTAAGATCGATGCAAGTGTTAAGTTGGCCCGAGAGAAAGCATTGAGTCGTTTCGGAGATTCTAAGAAATCGAATCGATGCAAGGCATAAGTCCAAGTCGATCGAATATTGATTTTAGTTTGTTTTATGTGCAGGCTACGCTTTTACACTAAGTTATAAGATATCGGCATTTTGCCTTATTTACAACAGTGTTCGCAAAACCATTAAGGCAAAGGCAATGGACTTGTCCCTTCAAAAGGATCCAGACTTAGACTTTCAAAGGCGCGCTCGGAGTCTCGCTCGGCCGATGCGATCATCATTGAGGTGGGTGGCTCCGATGAACCGGTCTTTGCTTTGCCGAGACACAATAATACGAACGTTATTGCTAGATCGCTAGGCGATAATCCCCTTCATGCTAATATGAGAACTCAATGCACCTAGCTAAAGGAATAATCCCATCTTGTATGCTTGCAAAAAATATGGAAATAAACTTGGAATTTAACTTGAAACCTCGTACCGCACTCTATGCTCGTGCTATGGCACAGCAAACATTTCAAGTAGATTTCCCATATGCGTTTAATTATGAATAAAATGCTTTTCACTTGGATCATACCACAACTTGAGGCACGAAACAATTGATGGTCCAATCAATTAGGGTAGGAAGACTATCGAAATAGTCATTCCGAGCAAAATAATGGAGACATCGAAAGGCTTCGAGACCGTTAGGTCACCAAGGCAGTTCCCGTACCAGGAGATAGAAAATGATAACTAAAGAATAAATAAATGAACAAATGAAAGAAAAAAGAAATGAATGAACGAATGAATGAAAGAAAGAAAGAAAAACTCGGACGATCAGAAGCTGGGTGTGCCAGGGATTGTGTCCAAAATAAGTAAATAAGAAAGAAATAAAAGGATAAAAGATGATTAGCGACAGGTATGACGGGCACGTGCAACGGAACTTGTTGTCCGTACTGTACGTATGATGCCACCAACCTAGTCAATAAACTGTTATGTCTCAGAGAGCCGATAAGTTAAAGAAATGAAAAGAGAATACGAAATGGTCATGGACAACTCATGCACGAGGGGTATCGATAAGGGATTCCTCGGGCGATCAAAAGCTGGGTGACCAGGGATCGTGTCGGCCTAGGAGGAATCACGGCTTATGGACGACTTGTGTGCGAACTCGGTCACTCAAGCGACGTAATGCCGGTATACGTAGCCTATCAGGGTGTACCAATCATTCACCGTCTAGTAGATACTACGAATACCACATTCAGGAAGTCCAAATGGCTTGTATTGCCAGCGATCGATGCATATAGATTAAGAGGGCGCGCTGGTGGCAATCCACGTACGAGTCCTTGTATTGAAACAAGAAATATGAGTAAGCTGAACCATTGAGTAACTGAATGAAACTTGAGTATAACTAAAAAAACTTAAGTAATCCATTCACCCGAGGCAGAAGAACACGGTGATAATCATATTTTATTATATAAATTCATCAAGTCTTTACGTATGATATGTTGGCTAACTTGGTTTACCTTGGACGGGGAAGATCGTATGGTAAATATGGTAAGCCGTGCTTGTTATTTATATGCGACACTTGATGTATGTAACATGAGATAGTTTTTGCAATACATGTCATAAAACTGATCCTAAGGCAAGATTAGAAAGACAACAGCTGATAGCAGGTTCACGAAAGTAAAATGGATGTGTTTGGTAATGATAGCGAGCAGGCGAGCTAGCCTCCCCACCAGTGCATGCAATGTACTTATAACC
Source organism: Iris pallida (assembly GCA_029216955.1). NCBI lineage: Eukaryota > Viridiplantae > Streptophyta > Magnoliopsida > Asparagales > Iridaceae > Iris > Iris pallida. Next base: position 12,182 of record JANAVB010030655.1, on the reverse strand, counting down.
ACCCAGATTGCTTGCAGGGTGCAGGAGAACCTCGTCAGGTGCAGAGTCTTCCCTCGAACGTGCTAAGGCATGGAGCTAACTATGGAGCCTTAAAGCGTTACAAGGAACTGAAGCACCATATACACGACATAATATATCAGAACATCGCCATGTATCATTTCATATTGTAAGCCGCTTGGCACGCCTTTTATGTTTCAGGAGGGAGAGCTTGAGCGAATTGTAATCTCGGCCTAACACCGCTTGTAATATTTCTTGAATATCAATAAAGAGCATGAAATTGGTTCAACTTGTGTTTATTTACTTTCTGCTACAAATGGGGACACTCTATGTGACTCTGTAGCCTAGCTTCAATCAGTCGTTTCTGGACTTGGCCTTGTACGAGTGCAACCTAGGCTCGTGCGGCATCACGTCCAAGCGAGGACGATTGCTCCTCCAAAAGCAGGACATTACAGATTGGTATCAGAACACATCTTTACGTCCTTGGACTTCTTGTTGATTCTCTCAGTTTTGAAAGCTCATTTATAAGGAAAAGTGGTGTATGCTCTCTCATTGTCCCTTGGAATATTCCATACAATAATTCTAATATTTTAGCAGTCGGTTGAACGGGATCGATATGCGATGCCCTTTGTGCCAAACTATGTTGGACTTGAGTTGAAAGGAACCCATGCTAAATTTAGCAAATGGTGTGTGTACCTGAGTAACCTTACGCTGACACTAGTGAATGAGTGTCACGCCCCAGAACCAGAATACTGGGGAGCGGGGGTGGACACAGCCAGCTACGTATATTAAAGTGCAACCCACCTCGCTATACGGTCACGGCTGTCTAGATATATGAGGGTTTAACTACAATCCATCAGTCTCTTATGGTCATGAACAGCCTATTGTCTCAATATCAAGCAAGTAATAGCAGTGACAAGATGTCAGAGCACCAAATATATAGTAGTAAGACGTCCCATACATTATATATTTGGATGATCATGAAGCTAGTCATATAAAAGGTGAAGACTAGTAAGAGTTTCAGTCATTCATAATCAAACCTAGGATTCGTTAATCATGCTACAGCCCGTAGACAGACAGTAAGTAAAGTGCAATCGAGCTAACACGTGATCGTCGGCTAAATGCCTCAAAAGATTATTTTTACAATAGAGTAGGAGAGCAAAATAAAACCCACTCGTTGCCAGGATTATGTCTGGTGGTCACCATCTGGCTGGAAGGTAGGAAGATCCTCTGGAGCCGCTCCGATATCTGGCCACGCAAAACCAGCTGGGTCAGATCCCATAAAGAGCAAGTGCCACAAAGGAGGCTTCACATAAGAACTAAAACCAGCAATTAGCACAAGAACATAATTACATAATAAAGGACTAGAAATATAGAAAATCATGATGATATACGATAAGATAACCATGGGACTATTCAGATAACCAAGTTACAACCCGCAAACCAAACAAGGACCAGGGTTGTAACCCTTCATCTGAACGGAACTTGGTTTCCCACCATTTATCGATAAGGTAACACAAGCAATCGGGTCATGTAACAATCTTGTACAAGATCAGGACAAGACTAGACTGGTTAGACTCCATCCAACATTCACGGCCAAGCAATAAGTACAGCTTGATACTTTAACTAACTAGGGTTATCACAGGCTATCATGACCTGCACCCTAGAGTAAGGGCACGAAACGTGGGTACGTCCAGCCTACGCCACAGTGTCGGCGGTAGAATGCTGTCCTAGGTCTCATGTATCTAACAGTATAAGGCTAAGCAGTTTATACTCCCCGAATGGGGGTGACATAGCAGAATGTAAACTCAATCACATCTAAGGTAGAGCATAGTGGAAGAAAGATAAAACATAAAATCCAAAGAGATACAGCAGATAGAAGTCTAAGTGTCTAAGATACACCAACCCAGAAATACATCTCAACGCTCAAATATAGTAATCCATAAAATAAATACAACTCAAGACAACTGAAAATAAGCTATAAGCAAACCCTAGCAATCTATACAACCTCTACTGTGTCTCCTCTAGGCTAGCAGGCAACCTCCAGGCTATCTGTAAAATTTATCAACAGGTCCAGTCAGGACAGGAGCGAGCACAGTACATCTCAACAAATCATAGCAGGTCAGGATATATAATCATGCTAGAGAGTAAGATACAAGATACTGAAGGAATAATATGATAAAAAGAGAGAGACTGTAAATAAATAGCTACAGTATATAGAGAACTAACAGTGCTAGTGATTCAGAGCACAAGATGGTTATGTAGATGGCACGATATTGTACACGAGTAATCTACAGAGGATGTACACGAGTAATCTACTGGATTGAATACATAACCACTTCTACTCCTCCGCTCCAATCAATACACAAGGATCTAGTTAAGTTATGTTATTGTACATGAAGGTCATGTGAATACATGATTATACACGATTTCACACGTTTCGTACACGAATGTCACAAATACAAGGAGTACACGATGTTCACGATAAAGTACACGAACACGAATACCCGATGTATTCGCTAAGGGGATAACATCGCACAACAAGATCCATATAGTACTAATCCGTGTTTCCAACGTGTCAGCATCATGTAAACTAATCTAAAAAAGGAAAATACACCTAATGCAGGATATGAAATGATCAAAGAATGTACTCGTCTGGTATCCTGGATATCTGAAGAGAATATACTGTCCGAGGAGTGGTGTCTGGCTTCTATAGAACAGTACAAGTCACTACATGTCCAAAATAGTAAAATAGACTGCTACAATGCATTCTACATGATGTTTTGGTTAATCTAGGCTAAAGTCAACCCTTGGTCAACTCTAGTCAACTACACTAGTCAAAGTAGGTCAACTAGGTCAAGTCCTAGCCCTAACAAGTCTCACTAGGCCTAACCAAGCCTAGGCTAGCACTCACATAATCACAAGACAATGTGAACCACAACAATGTATAATATAAAATAGATAATATATATAAATAAATACCTTCATACATACATGCATATCCATATTACATACATATTTATTTATATAGGCACATGTTATACCATGCATATTTACATAGTTACATAGATATATACATTCATGCATATTTACATACATACTTTTATATATTATATATGTTAACATTCATTACAATGCATTATATTTTACTTATACCTTTGATTGATTCATTCATTCATATATGACATTCATTCATGCATATTACATACTTACATGCATCTATACATTATATGCATTGTATATAACATGTAAAAATAGAAGAGGAAAAAAGGGGGAAAAACTGAAATGGAAAGGGAAGAGAAGGAAAATGTAAGGAAAAGGAAAAACAGTGGACATATACATGCTTGCATCATATACTCTACATTACCATACATGCTATCATTATATATTGTATTACAATATTTATACATTATGCATTCATATCTATCATTACATATATACCTTGCATTCATATCTAGCATTCATTATATACTTTCATGCATACATTGTATATCATTCTTTCATTCATGCATTTATGCATTGCTTACATACATTATATTAATTGCATTCCTACATGCTTGCGTTCAACCATATATATACATTAATGTAAAGATAATATATATCATATATATATCATTTTATTCATCTAACATATCATGCATTACATACTCTATATTCATTTAATACCCATACTACATAGGCTCATAGGTTACACAAAATGCATATATCGTATAGTCACTCTTCTACTTAAAACCAATACTGTACCAATTGGGCCTCTACTAAACTCTAGGATTAAAATATGTTGTAGCCCTTCATGTTAGCTTTCCGAAACTTCAAACGGATCGTATTTTCGTGTCCGGAAGCTCCCGAAATCGTAAAAATACCGAAACACGTTCGTCTTTCGTACAGCTGACACTCAAATAATTCTACAGAAAGTTACAGAAAGGATTTGGCTTATTAAAATATATATTTGGAACACTAACTTCGATACGGTTCTTTTAAAAAACGGAAGATAAATCGGAGTTCTAAGCTAAAAGCTATGACATTTCTAAGTTGCTTTGGTTAATAAAAACGTGGATGAAAATTATGACGGATTTGACAAAAGAACACATATAGGCCAAGATACTTGGATACAAACATAGGTATCCAAATAAAACTCATTCTAACCATCTTAACTAAGATCAATCCACTCTCTAACCATTATAAAACTGAATTTAAATATCTAATTAAACTATTATCATACATACATACACATGGGATATCCTAATTTGGATCTATCAAGTAGGACACAAGACACATATCTAAAATCCTCAAGTGAGCTCCAAATGGCCTCAAATTTAAATCTAAATGGGACACATGCATGAGGATGGATCCTACGGATTCAAAACTAATTTATATGCAAAGGAAATCGATTTAGAGGATGGGTTTTACCTATTGGGAGTGGAATCCCAATGAAATCCTTTAGGACACGGCTCCGATACGAAGATCCCTCAAAGTGGACACTCCTTCTTGCACTCCTCTTCCAATCCTTGGTAGCACCCTTCCCTTGGAGAATGAAAATTACTGAGGGAAGGTTTGGTGAAGGAATGATTTGATTTAGAGATCAAATCAATGGAAAGGCTCTCTAAAATTGGGGAAGAACAAAAGGAAAATAAAAGAGGCAAGATTGTAATGAATGAAATGAATCATTCTCTCATAAAGGTGGCTGCCATAAAGAGTCCATTAGGGCTAATAGAAAATGTCCTAATTGCCCCTCTCTAGTCTCATATGGTTAAGTCTAGACTAGGTTCAAGTTTGGGATCAAAATGATCTAGTTTTGAGTCTCTAACTTAACCATTCTAACATGATAAAAATTAGTTTAATTAACTAACTTAATGTTGGGTCTTGTGAGCCATGCTTAACTTAATATTGGGTCCCATCTAGAGTTCAAGCTACCCGGATCACAATACAAGTCGAAACGAGACGAAACTCAAACCCGACTAAACAAATCCAATAAAAACAATATTAAAAATATAAAATTTTCCCAAAATATTAAAATATGAAAAATGACCAAAATCATAAAACATTAATTTAATTATTATTAAAAATAATCTAAAATTCACCAATTAATCAAAATCCTAAATAATTCAAAAGTCACAAAATGACCAAAATACCCTTAGCCTAAAAAGTTGTAAATAGTTATTCTAATCACATGGTTAGGTCCCCATGGTTAGTCTCTAAGCTTAGCAAAACTAGGGATTAACTAGTTAACCATCAAAACCACAATTCAACATTTTAAATAGTTTTAAATTGATTAAAAAAATTACAACATGAGTTAAATCTTATTATCGATTAATCAAAATTATAAAAGTTCAAAATTACCCTCATTTTAGAAAAGTGGATGTTACAAGTCTACCCTCCTTAGAAGAATTTTGTCCTCAAAATTAAGATGGTCGTACTTTTTCTAGAGTCTCGTCGCCAACAATCATGGTCTCAGAACTTACCTAAATCATACAATTTAAAAGAATGGCATACAAGGTCATGGCATACGGTGGTAGTGTAAGTCTCATATAGGTATACTAGTTACACTACACCAAAACAATCATAGGGTATCAAAACTTACAAGCAATCAGGGGTGTTAAACTGGAAAAGATACAGAAATAACAAATTATCAAGGCTTTAAGGCATAATCAAAATTTAAAGCACAAATGTCGAGCATTAAAATCCAATCACAATATATATATATATATAGAGAGAGAGTGTTAGAAGGAAAAAAAGCTAGTATTATGTAAAGGTTATGTAGTTAGTGTGTGTATGGGTGTATGTGGACATGTTCATAGGGTTAGATAGTAGACATGTGTGTGTGTGTGAAATATACATGAAAGTGTATAGGAGGATTTGGGTTTCAAAACAATAGCTATCAAGTTACACTACTCATGGCATATTGGTTAAACAATCTACGATGCACAACCTATTTACTCATAACATGTATGGCTAACTATATATATACATATATCTATATGTATAGAGAGGTAGAGATTTAGTTATGTATCTATATACATTATAACATGTATGCATAAACTCTATATATATCTATATAGATATATGAACATAACATAGAGAGGAAGGGTTTGGTTCATATGGCAGTGTATACTAAGTTAGGGTGTGTGTGTCCTTGTACAGGGTTATAGCTTAGTATTGAAAGGTTAAATCCAGTTTTAGTTCAGCATTTACATACAAGAATCTGAAATAAGCTAACATTTAAACCAGTGTAATATTAACATAATGCAGTTTCAGATTTTTAGGGATTTGAAACATCACAACCAACTCAATGCTCCCAACACGTCCTAACATGATGGAGATGAAACCCTAACATACTATCCCTACATACGACAATGTATACAGCTCTAAATATTACATATTAAATTTGGAATTTAACTAAACATCTGCAATCAATAAAAAAAATGTTAACATGTATTCAGTTTTAGGATTTTGGAGAATTTCGAACATCAAACCAACACAATGTTTATCACAACCTAACATGTAAAAAATATGAAATCTAACATTATATTCCTACATACAATAATGTATATAGCTCAAAATATTACATTTTAAACAACAGATTGAACTAATATTTAAAATCCAGTATTAAGGGTTAATATGCACACGGTCTTAGATTTGACAATTTCAAACACAAAATTCAACCAATTTCTTTAAGAATTGAAACCCTGTATGAACATACATGTGCAGTGATGTAACAAAACTAATAACATAAAATTTATATTTAAATTACGAATTTAAGCTGGAAAAAAGCAGAGAACCAGAAATACTGGGGTTTTGAGAATTTAAACATCAACAACATATTAATATATATTCGGATAGGTTGGTAATCAAAGTGTAACATGCATACGCATCAGGCAAGTGTCTGTATCCGCTATATATATTCTCATCCCAATATAAAAGTCAAATTCCATATCAAGACCAACATTTAGATTCCTACCAAGATTGTAAAATAGGTGATTGATGTAATCAAGACAGTTTTATTATTATTATTATTATTATTTAATACAACAATAATAGCAAGAAGAAAATAACGATAAAATTTGTTCTGCTTATCTGTTTAAAAGAAGAACCATTTTGAAACCAGCGCTATAATATCAAATCCAAGATAAGGTCTAGCAAAATTATCAATTCATTGTATTATGAAGAAACTCATAGCAAGAAGTTACACAAAGGTTTATAAAAAAAAATAGCTAAAGCTACTCCTAAGTTATATAATGAGAAGCAAAACAAAACAAAATAAATAATAATTCTTTTTTTTTGAAGGGCTGAAACAAAAGTAAAGAAAACATGTTCAAAAATATTTAAGGTACAATCTGATAATCATATGCGTCTATCCAAAATCATGGTGCTCTAAATCCTCGTCATACTAGTAAGCAAGGCTACGATAATCACAAAGTCCTCGACTTAGGCACATACCTCTAGAATCGTGATATTTAACATTTTCGCGATGCCGCTAGCTTGGCTACGAAAACCTTAAATTCCTACACCCGAGAAATATATCCAAAATCAGACTATATGTCCTCACCATGCTGGCTAATGTGACTATAGAAGACTAGATTCCAAAACTTAGATGACCTAGCCTATATAATTTCATCTTGACAAAAATTAAATTAAATCAACAATGAATACCCAAAAATCAAAGTTATCAACGAACATCAAGATTCAAAAATGAACAAAAATCCTTCAAATCATATAAATACAAACATAGATGCCACAGCTAACATCAAGATTCAAAGTTCAACAATCATCCATCAAAATCAATAAATACAAACTCAAATTCAACAATAATCCACAAAATAAAATTCAACAACAGAAAGTAAAGATAAATCAAATCAAGAGAAAAGAGTTTTCAAATCGAAGTTAAAATAAGATTCTCAAGGGTCGTCCCAGGAATCTCTAAAGGGATCCTAACTGTGATTGAGTACCTTCAAAATATATCCTAATCCTGCTGCAGGCTGTAGTAGTACTCTAGTTTGAATACCACTACACAAACTCGACCTGCATGGGCCACCACTAAAAACGTGTCACGACCCGCACCCTAGAGTAAGGGCACGAGACGTGGGTACGTCCAGCCTACGCCGCAGTGTCGATGGTAGAACGTTGTCCTAGGTTTCATGCATCTAACAGTATAAGGCTAAGCAGTTTATACTCCCCGAATGGGGGTGACATAGCAGAATATAAACTCAATCACATCTAAGGTAGAGCATAATGGAAGATAAATAAAACATGAAATCCAAAAGAGATACAGCAGATAGAAGTCTAAGTGTCTAAGATACACCAACCCAGAAATATATCTCAAAGCTCAAATACAGTAATCCATAAAATAAATACAACTCAAGACAACTAAAAATAAGCTATAAGCAAACCCTAGCTATCTATACAACCTCTACTGTGTCTTCTCTAGGCTAGCAGGCAACCTCCAGGCTATCTGTAAAATTTATCAACAGGTCCAGTCAGGACAGGAGCGAGCACAGTACATCTCAACAAATCATAGCAGGTCAGGATATATAATTATGCTAGAGAGTAATATACAAGATACTGAAGGAATAACATGATAAAAAGAGAGAGACTGTAAATAAATAGCTACAATATATAGAGAACTAACAGTGCGAGTGATTTAGAGCACAAGATGGTTATGTAGACGGCGCAATATTGTACACGAGTAATCTACAGAGGTTGTACACGAGTAATCTACTGGATTGAATACATAACCACTTCTACTCCCCTGCCCCAATCAGTACACAAGGATCTAGTTAAGTTATGTTATTGTACACGAAGGTCATGTGAATACATGATTATACACGATTTCATACGTTTCGTACACGAATGTCACAAATACAAGGAGTACACGATATTCACGATAAAGTACACGAACACGAATACCCAATGTATCCGCTAAGGAGATAACATTGCACAACAAGATCCATATAGTACTAATCCATGTTTCCAACGTGTCAGCATCATGTAAAGTAATCTAAAGCAGGAAAACGCTCCTAATGCAGGATATAAAATGATCAGAGAATGTACTCGCCTGGTATCCTGAATATCTGAAGAGAATATACTGTCCGAGGAGTGGTGTCTGGCTCCTATAGAACAGTACAAGTCACTACATGTCCAAAATAGTAAAATAGACTGCTACAATGCATTTTACATGATGTTTTGGTCAATCTAGGCTAAAGTCAACCCTTGGTCAACTCTAGTCAACTACACTAGTCAAAGTAGGTCAACTAGGTCAAGTCCGAGCCCAAACAAGTCTAACAAGTCTCACTAGGCCTAACCAAGCCTAGGCTAGCACTCACACAATCACAAGACAATATAAACCACAACAATGCATAATATAAAATAGATAATATATATAAATAAATACCTTCATACATACATGCATATCTATATTACATATATATTTATTTATATAGGCATATGTTATATCATGCATATTTACATAGTTACATAGATATATACATTCATGCACATTTACATACATATTTTTATACATTATATATGTTAACATTCATTACAATGCATTATATTTTACTTATACCTTTGATTGATTCATTCATTCATATATGACATTCATTCATGCATATTACATACTTACATGCATCTATACATTATATGCATTGTATATAACATGTAAAAAAAAAATATATATATATATAACATGTAAAAATAGAAGAGAAAAAAAGGGGAAAAAACTGAAATAGAAACGAAAGGGAAGGAAAATTTTAGGAAAAGGAAAAACAGTGGACATATACATGCTTGCATCATATATTCTACATTACCATACATGCTATCATTATATATTGCATTATAATATTTATACATTATGCATTCATATCTATCATTACATATATACCTTGCATTCATATCAAGCATTCATTATATACTTTCATGCATACATTGTATATCATTCTTTCATTCATGCATTTATGCATTGCTTACATACATTATATTAATTGCATTCCTACATGCTTGCATTCTATCATATATATACATTAATGTAAAGAGAATATATATCATATATATATCATTTTACTCATCTAACATATCATGCATTACATACTCTATATTCATTTCATACCCATACTACATAGGCTCATAGGTTACACAAAATGCATATATCGTATAGTCACTCTTCTACTTAAAACCAATAATGTACCAATTGGGCCTCTACTAAACTCTAGGATTAAAATATGTTGTAGCCCTTCGTGTTAGCTTTTTGAAACTTCAAACGGATCGTATTTTCGTGTCCGGAAGCTCCCGAAATCGCGAAAATATCGAAACACGTTCGTTTTTCGTACAGCTGACACTCAAATAATTCTACAGAAAGTTACATAAAGAATTTGGCTTATTAAAATATATATTTGGAAGGCAAACTTCGATACGGTTCTTTTAAAAAAATAAAAGATAAATCGGAGTTCTAAGCTAAAAGTTATAACATTTCTAAGTTACTTTGGTTAATAAAAACGTGGATGAAAATTATGACGGATTTGACAAAAGAACACATATAGGCCAAGATACTTGGAGGCAAACATAGGTATCCAAATAAAACTCATTCTAACCATCCTAACTAAGATCAATCCACTCTCTAACCATTATAAAACTAAATTTAAATATCTATGTAAACTATTATCATACATACATACACATGGGGTGTCCTAATTTAGGATCTATCAAGTATGACACAAGACACATATCTAAAATCCTCAAGAGAGCTCCAAATGGCCTCAAATTTAAATCTAAATGGGACACATGCATGAGGATGGATCCTATGGATTCAAAACTAATTTATATGCCAAGGAAATCGATTTAGAGGATGGGTTTTACCTATTGGCGGGAGTGGAATCCCAATAAAATCCTTTAGGACACGGCTCCGATATGAAAATCCCTCAAAGTGGACACTCCTCCTTGCACTCCTCTTCCAATCCTTGGTAGCACCCTTCCTTTGAAGAATGGGAATGATTGAGGGAAGGTTTGGTGAAGGAATGATTTGATTTGGAGATCAAATCAATGGGAAGGCTCTCTAAAATTGGGGAAGAACAAAAGAAAAATAAAATAGGCAAGATTGTAATAAATGAAATGAATCATTCTCTCCTAAAGGTGGCTGCCATAAAGAGTCCATTAGGACTAATGGAAAATGTCCTAATTTCCCCTCTCTAGTCTCATATGGTTAAGTCTAGACTAGGTTCAAGTTTGGGGTCAAAATGATCTAGTTTTGAGTCTCTAACTTAACCATTCTAACATGATAAAAATTAGTTTAATTAACTAAATTAATGTTGGATCTTGTGAGCCATGCTTAACTTAATATTGGGTTCCATCTAGAGTTCAAGCTACACGGGTCACAATACAAGTCGAAACGAGACGAAACTCAAACCCGACTAAACAAATCCAATAAAATAATATTAAAAATATAAAATTTTCCCAAAATATTAAAATATGAAAAATGACCAAAATCATAATACATCAATTTAATTATTATTAAAAATAATTTAAAATTTACCAATTAATCAAAATTCTAAATAATTCAAAAGTCACAAAATGACCAAAATACCCTTAGCCTAAAAAGTTGTAAATAGTCATTCTAATCACATGGTTAGGTCCCCATGGTTAGTCTCTAAGCTTAGCAAAACTAGGGATTAACTAGTTAACCATCAAAATCACAATTCAACATTTTAAATAGTTTTAAATTAATTAAAAAATTACCAAAAATTACAACAGTTATATCTTATTATCGATTAATCAAAATTATAAAAGTTCAAAATTACCCATATTTTAGAAAAGTGGGTGTTACACAGGCCTAGTTACTAGCAAGATGCAATAAGATTATTCCAACAGCCACAAGCCCTGCAGACCATCCAGGTTACCCGGACACAATTAGGGGTTGAGTTTATGTGGGTACATCATCCAGGAAATGTATGTACCCTTTACTAGCTTGAAGGGTGCAACACATGACAGTGTGCTGGAAATGTGCCCTACTCGACGACAGGCTACAAATCCCATGATGGAGCACCCAGATAACGGGATTGCCTGTAGCTGGAAAATCTCTTCATGACTACTGGATTATTCTAGTTATTAGCCTTAGCCTGTTTCAGTACGTACCCCTGCCCGTGGTACTCAGGGGTCCCTGTCCTAGACATGATGCAAGACAATACTGGTTTATTTGT